>CM041114.1:7226045-7266403 GCA_023079485.1 Archilochus colubris
TAGTCATGCTGCTGAAGCCTGCACACGCCAGGGAAATGGATCGAAGAGTGCGAGAAGCCGCGGCGCGAACACCCCAACTGCGACTCTAGTGTGCACCCCTCCAAACAACTCCAACCAGCCACCTCTCTCCAGCAACCAGCCACTTCCACATCCCTCCAACGACAACTCCAGCCAGCCACCTCCCTCCAACCAGCAACTAGTGGAAGCCTTGGGCTGGACCTGGCAACCGCAGTAGACGTGACTTTTATTGGCAGCAAGCCCCAAAAGATTCTTACCGGTATCACCAGTCCAGTGAAATATGAAGGAAAACCATGTGGAGCCCTCTTATTAGAATGATAGTCTGATGGACTTAAGGGTTTGTTTGTCTTGCCAGGAGTAATAGACAGTGACTGTACTGGAGAAATTTGTATTGTGGCTATGACTTGGACACTGCCTATGGTAATGCCAAAAAGAACTCTAATTGCCCGATTAGTTCCAACACAGCAATTAACTGCTGCAGCAGCCGCCTCTTCGACAGTTCCCCGCTGAACAGCAGCGTTTGGCTCTACAGGAGAAATGGCCTTACTATGCCTCCTGATGGATCAACGCCCCAAAAGCACCGATTTTGTTAGAGCATCAACAGGACCAGTGTTGCCTTACAGCATTACTGGACACAGGAGCGGACATCACTATTGTGGACGAGCAACTGTGGCCTCGTCACTAGCCTGCTACCTCAATTGTGTCCGGTGCCTTTGCCGTTTATAGGCTTGGAATTCTGTCTCCAAACAATTTTATTAGGCCTTTCCTTTCATATTGTATTGTATTGATAACAGGCTTTTCTTAATGTTGTAATTCACATGATCATTTATATGTTGATTATGGGATCCCTCATCTACATGTTGATTGTTGATTGTGCTATTTTCTTGTATTGCTAAGCAGATGAACTTAACTTCTGATAGTTTAACACAGATGCTAAAAAGATGTTGATAGTATCAGACATGCAGTTTTACAATATCGTGTTGCCACTGACTTTTTATTGTTAGCTTTTAGGATATGTTTGTGAAGACTTTGATGATGTCTATTGCATGATGACGTGTATTGCATTAATTTATCTGATCATTTAAAGTCAATTCACAACCAAAAGTGATTGATTAAGATAACATGAAAAAAAAATTAACTGTCGTGTGGGAAAACAGTCTGCGGAGGCTTAAGGATTCCATGTGCACATCAATATGATTGTATGAAATCGTTTATTAACAACTTGCACTCGCTTTATATAGAGAAGTCTTGTTTACACCATCTTATCATGCAGGTGGCTTTGTATTCCAATTGCACATACCATTCTCACGGAAAGATTCTTCTCACATAATTATTTTCCTCTTCTGTTGCCAATTAAGTTATCTCTTTCCCAGTAGCTCATTCTCAGAAAGCCTCTAACTAGGCCTCAACAACCATTAACCCAATGTGGCCTAAGTCAGGATTGCTACCTGTATATTTCTTAACTGTTTCCCCAACATATTCCCCTTTTTGTTTTTTGAGCAATTCTGACTTATTTCATTACATAAGATAACATGCTAATGATATATTGTCATAAGCAGCATACTAATAATGCAAAAGCAATAACATACCAATAATGCAAAAGCAATAATAGCATATATATTAATACAAAGGTAATAATAACATACTAGTAATATAAAAGCAATAATAACATATATAACTGATAAGCCTTGCCTAATTAAATCTGTAAGCCAACAAGCTAACTGGTATATTTTATGATTTTTATCAATTCTTCCCAAAGGCTTTTCCTCTTGCTATGTGTGATACAAATGAAACAGCAAGAAACCCAAATTTCAAACTTTCCCTTGTTTTCTAGGCCTAATTGTTGCATTGACCAGTTTGATCAAAATGTTATTGATAACTCATTAGTGCTCTCATGAGGTCATGCTCTTTTTTCTTCTCATGAGGGTATACGCTCTTCCCTATTCTTTTCCCTTTTTTTTTTTTTTTATGATTGTAATGAAAATAGTTTTATTATTGAATCATGTGCTCTAATGGTTTCAAACTTAACTTGAAGAAATTTCTTTGTATCACACCACTCCCTGCATAGTATACAATATTTTGCAGTGCAGCTTTGAGCATCTTTTAAACTCTTTTAAATAATAGATCAAATTATAATCAATGTGCCCATCAAAGCAGGTTTTTGTTTTGTTTTTTTTTTTTTAAATATCTGGAGTTTGCATAAAAGCAGAGTAGTGACACTACATAATTGAAGTTAATTTTTTTTTTTTTTTTATATGTAAACGTCTTCAAGTTTTTATATGGCTCAACACACCAAAAAGATTCTATTTCATGGATAGCTAAAATCTCCTTTCCAGGAAAAGAAAATATCACTATCTTTCATGAGCAGCAGGTAACCCTCAAGTTATTACCTACCAAGATTCAGGCCTGGACATTTGATGCCCAGAACAATGTAAAAATATTTCCCACTTCTGTTTCATACCTTTCAGAAGGCATTAGAGAAACTTTTCTTTTTTTTTTTTGTCTTTTTAATGAGGTTATATGGTGTCCTTTCCTCCCCCTCCCAGCAGGGCTCACAGCTACGGTATCTGCGGGGGCAGAGGCAGTACCTGCAGCTGTAGCAAGCTTGCTGGCAGCATCGCCAGCCACACAAAGGGGGGAAGGGGGGTTGAAAAGCAGCCGCGGGGGAAAGAGTCGGGGGGGGGGGGGAAGTTTCTTTCCGCAGACATTCTCGGCCACTGAAAAACATTCTCAGTAATCTATCGTACTCCTTACCAGTATATGAGAAAAATTTAACACCTACCAAAAACTTTAAAAACCAAAACACTATTACTACTAAAATCTGGTGGAATCAGCCTAAAATAAAATACTTCAGTACAATCTCCCAAACCAAATACTTGTATCCGAAATATCATCATTGTGAATCCACATTTTAAAGGCATTTTTTTCCATGGTCGAACCCATCTGCTCGGTACCCAATGCACTCCAGTACCTGCAAGTAAGCACATATAACCCCGACCAGTCAGTTTCACCTCTGCCGGCCCTTCCCATTGTCCAGTGATGGAATTCTTGAATTCCACCAAAATTTTGTGGGAAGGTTCCAAAGCAAAGTCTGCTAAAGCTTTTTGGTGAATCAATATCGGAGGTTCTGTACGTTCTCCTGTAAGGCGTAAATAGTTCATGACATATACAGCCTTAACCCGTCCTGAGGAGGACTCCCTTCCTCCCCCCGTTTTTGTCTTTCAAGGAGTGTCTTTAGCACCGAATGGCAACGTTCCACTATTGCTTGTCCTGTAGGGTTATGAGGAATACCAGTAACATGTCGAATACCCCATTGTCCACAAAACTGTCGAAAACGAGCAGAAGAATAAGCAGGGCCATTGTCCGTCTTAATAGACTGAGGTACTCCAAGAACAGCAAAGGGTACATATAGATGTCTGATAACGTTTTGTTGCCTCACCAGTCTGAGCAGAGGACCAAACGGCCATAGAAAAAGTATCTATAACAACATGCGCATATTTTAAGCATCCAAACTGTTGCACATGAGTGACATCCATTTGCCACAGTTCCAAGGATTTTAAACCTTTAGGATTGACTCCCATCCCAATACCAAGATCAACCTTTTGGCAATCAGGACAAGATTTCACAATTCCCTGGGCATCCCCCAGAGGTAAATGAAATTGCTTCGCTAGCACTTTAGCAGATTGATGAAAAAATGCATGAGATTGTCGAGCCTGTGAAAAAACATCAACAGAAGGACCAGTCCACGCTGGTGCAACTAAATAGTCAGCTCGGTTATTACCGATAGCCAAACCTCGGTCACTAAGATGACTCCGGATATGAGTGATAAAATAAGGATGTTCTCTTTCTGCTAAGAGTCTTAATAACTTCTGCAATAAGAAATACAAATGCTTATTCGAAATTTCTTTCAAAATGGCATGATACATTCTTAAAACAATACCTACTATATAAAGTGAATCAGAGACTATATTTACAGCAGTATTATTCCACGTTTCAAAAACCCAAAAAACCGCGGCGAGTTCAAGGGTTTGCAAAGAGTCAAATGACTTCCCTTGAATTAAATGCTCTTTCCATTGCCCAGGCGTCTCCTCCCAGGTAACAACATCTTTATGGGATTTTCTGCCAGCATCCGTAGAGACCGTTAAGCCGTCCACTGGACTGTCAGACAAAAAACTAAATGACTCCCACTGCATGTTAGATAAAAGTGGTAACAAGCGATATGAGGGGTAAGAATTCGTGATTTCCCCACCAAACTGTGCTAAGGCTATTTGCAGGTCTGTAAAAGTTCACAGAAACCAAACCAAACCAAATAGTCCTGCATAAGGGGCAAAATGATCTGTCCTGGGTCCACTCCAGCGATGTCTCGACATCGCGCTCTGCCCTTTATAATAATTTGAGATAAAACTGCAACTCTTGTTGTAATTGTTTTGCGTAAACGGATTGACAAAAAGATCCACTCTAAAATTCTTAAAGCTTGTGTTTTCTTAGCATCCCATTGAGCTAATAACCCAAAAGGATAAACTCGATCTTGACCTGAATTTATTACCATTAACGTTATCGGCAACTTGGCTACAAAGCGAGATGCATGACATGTTAAAATTTTCTCCTGAATAACAGTCAAGGCCTTTTGATGTATAGGCTGTAACTCTCTTTTATCAGTCACATTAGACATGGTACCCAAAAGATCAAGCAAAGGCTGTAAATCATCATTAGTAATCCCACAAAGTGATCTTGCCCATTGGATATCACCCACAAGTTTCTGTACATCACTTAAAGTATTAATTTCTGTTTTAAAAGCAACCTTCTGTGGCCGTACTGCACTCCCTGTGATTGTCCACCCCAGATATTTCCAAGGCTCATGCTTCTGTACCTTTTCTGGAGCAATTTTTAAACCACGTTGTTCTACAATCTGTGTTACATGAGCTAAAACATCATCGTGGTTGAGTGTTCTCCCTGCAATTAAAATGTCATCCATATAATGATAGATAATCAACTCAGAAAATTGCAATCATAAAGGCTGTAGGGCCCAGGCAACATAATTTTGACACATTGTTGGGGAGTTCTTCATTCCCTGCGGTAATACAACCCAGTGATATCTTTGTGCCAGCTCAGCCTTATTAACAGAAGGAACTGAAAAAGCAAAACGTTCAGCATCATCTGGATGTAAAGAAACAATCTTTTAAATCTATTACCAACAGATCCCAATTTTCTGGTAACATTACCGGGGACGGTAGTCCAGGCTGTAACGCTCCCATATCCTCCATGACTGCATTGATAGCATGCAAGTCATGCAGTAAACGCCACTTTCCAGATTTTTTAGGAATTGTAAATATAGGCGTATTCCATGGTGAGGTAGAGGGTACAATATGTCCAGCCAGGAGTTGTTCTTGTACCAATTCCTTCACATGCTGCAGCCGTTCATTAGTTAGCGGCCACTGATCTATCCAGACAGGATTGTCGGTAGACCACTTGATTTTTAGGATAGGCTGCTCCTCAGTGACCGCTACTAAAAAGGCTGTGTTACGAGCCTAGCATTCAGCTGACTGAGTACATCTCTCCCTATTAACATAATAGGTGCACGCATAACATACGGTCTAACTGACACTTGAGATCCGTCAGTAAATTGCAAAGCAACTGGATCTTTACTAATCCTAGTCTCCTGCATTCCTCCCACCCCCATAATACTTGCGGGGGACGGTACTGTGGGCCATGTTGAGGGCCAATGCTGCTGAGAAATTATTGTGACATCTGCTCCTGTATCAATCATCATTGTCTCATTCCATTTAGATTTGAGCAATACTTCTACCTCAGGTTTCCCTTTCATTATATCCATTGCAAAATAAACCTCTGGCACTCCAGTGGAGCCAAAACCTCCACTTCCTCTATCCCTGTCACCTTTACACGGCACCTGTGACACTGTCCTGGTTTGGACCAGGATAAAGGTGGTTTTCTGTTTCTGTACTTTTGCTTTTAGCTAAGTCCCTTGTAAGTAGCTGCACTTGCTGAAACTAACAGCAAGTTTCTCAGTGTCTGCTTCTAGGACTGATAACACTTGATGTTTATAGTTACTGCTAGAGACTGGTATGCAGAGCCAAGGACACTCAGCTCTGAGGAAAAACATTTTACCGTCCAGGAGGACACAGAGGTCCCACCAGAGCCCTCCTTTGGGGAGGAACAGACAAGATAGATGCCAGAATTGACCAAACAGAGTATTCCATCCCATATACGTCACACTCAGTATAAATTTGAGGCATCACGTGGGCCAAGCCAGATGATCTTTTCCTGCTTCCCTTCCTTCACCCGGCATCCTGGAAGGATCCTGTCTGTTCGTTTGCCTGTGGTCCTAATCCGTGCCAGCCCATATCTGTGTGTTCCTGCCTCCGGTTCCCGACTGCTGCCGACTCCAGGAGTCCAGCCTGGACTTTCCCAGGGCTGCCCTACAGCCTCGGTGGTGACGTGAGAGTTATTGGGGGAGAGGGGGAGGAATGTGGTTTCCATTTTCCTGTATATTTGTATATATTTAGTAATTTTACCTATTTACCATTACTGTTTCATTAAAGTTGTGTAGTTTAGTTTCCAACCCATAAGTCTCTCTCCCTTATTCTCTCTCCTTTCTCTATCAAGGAGAGAGAGAGATTAATAGAGAGCGTCTGTTATTCGGTTTAATTGCCGGGCCAGTGTTGAACCGTGACAGACACAAATGGTACTAATTGTGCTATCCTACTGCCTTTTGGAATGGATACCGGTGGAGTAATAGTATAAACCATAATTTTTACTAACCCAGTAGAATCAGCATCAATCACACCAGGAACTACAAAAATACCTTGCCTAGAAGTAGATGACCGTCCTAAAAGTAAAGAACACAAATTATGTCCTAAGGGTCCCTGAATATTCAAGTCCACTAAATGCACGTCAGCGTTTAACAATGTTACATCTACTGCGGTTTCCACGTCAACTCCGGCACTCCCGTGCGTGGCGGAGCGGATGGTGTCCAGGGCCCCTGAGGTCCCTGACCAGCGAACCAAGCTCCTCGAATTTGTGTCTTGGTGCGCAGGTAATTCGTGCTCTGCGGACGGTTTCCCGATTGTCGGCACTCAGATGTATTGTGATTATCTCTATTGCAATTCGAGCACCATTTCCGTCTGGGTCCTGCACCTCTGCATTGCGATTTAAAATGACCCGCTGTCCTGGTTTGGGCCAGGATAAAGGTGATTTTCTGTTTTGTACTTTTACTTTTAGCTAAGTCTCTTGTAAGTAGTTGCACTTGCTGAAATTAACAGCAAGTTTCTCAGACAGTGTGTGTTTCTAGGATTGATAAAACTTGATGTTTATAGTTACTGCTAGAGACTGGTATGCAGAGCCAAGGACACTGCTCAGCTCTGAGGAAAACATTTTACCGTCCAGGAGGATAAAGAGGTCCCACCTGAGCCCTCCTTTGGGGAGGAACAGACAAGATAGATGCCAGAATTGACCAAACAGAGTATTCCATCCCATATACGTCACACTCAGTATAAATTTGAGGCATCACGAGGGCCGAGCCAGATCTTTTCCAGATTTCCAGACTTCTGGATTTCCTGATTTCCCTTCCTCCCTTCCTTCACCCGGCATCCTGGAAGGATCCTGTCCGTTCGTCTGCCTGTGGTCCTGATCCGTGCCAGCCCATATCTGTGTGTTCCTGCCTCCGGTTCCCGGCTGCTGCCGACTCCAGGAGTCCAGCCTGGACTTTCCCAGGGCTGCCCTACAGCCTCGGTAGTGACGTGAGAGTTATTGGGGGAAAGGAGGGAGAAATGTGGTTTCCATTTTCCTGTATATTTGTATATATTTAGTAATTTTTCCTATTTATCATTACTGTTTCATTAAAGTTGTGTAGTTTAGTTTCCAACCCATAAGTCTCTCTCCCTTATTCTCTCTCCTTTCTTTATCAAGGAGAGAGAGATTAATAGAGAGCGTCTGTTATTCGGTTTAATTGCCGGGCCAGTGTTAAACCGTGACACCCGCTTTATCACAATTAAAACATTTTTTATCATTCGGCAACCTGCCTTTTGGCGCTATTGAAACCACATCTTTTAGCGTCGCAGCCAGAAAGGCGGCCTTTTCCAATTGCTGAGTGCGTTCTACGAGCTCAATCATATCTGCAACCTCAGCTGTTCAAGGCAATGGTCCTAAAATTTGCCTTGTTTTATCATTCGCATTATCAAAAGCTAAAACCCTAAACATACGCTGTCTGGAGTCCTCATCCAAATCAGGGTGGTTTTGGATCGCCCTGAACAGTTTATCAACAAAATCAGAAAAAGACTCATTTAAACCCTGTCTGATATGAGCGAAAGCATGCGGTCGGCCAGATTCCTGGATCGATGTCAGCGCCTGTAAAGCAAGCTTTTGAGTTAACTGCAACACCTGTGGCGCAAACTGAATTTGCAAATTGTTATCGGCAAAAGGACCTTGACCCATTAGCATTTGCACCTGAATACCGTCTTGTTGTCGTGGCTGAGATGCTTCACCACTGCATAATTTATGCCATTCCCTAGAAAACAATAGTAATTGTGAGGGAGAAAGCAAAATGTCAGTTAACTGAGATATATCTTGCGGTGTCAATAAATCACTAGTAAAAATATATTTCAGCATTTGTTGGAACATAGAAGACTTAATGCCATTTTGACTTATTGCTGCTCTAACCTTTTCTAGTATTTTCCAATCAAAAGGCTCCCATCTTCGTGTCCCATCCGCTTGTATCATCACGGGGAACGCCGCCAAGTTAGGTACAAATTGTCCCTTCATTATTGCATCGCGTACGACCCCTCTCCACCTTTGTCCAGATCCGGATTCTCCTGGAAGCTCAGGAACCGGATTCCGCAAATTAGGTGGAATAATTGCTCCCCTACACGGAGGAGTCTGTGAAGAGTTAAGCGGTACCAGGGCCGAAGACTCTAAACCCAAGCGCTTTCCTGCCGGTTTAGCTGTAAGATCTCCCAGTTTTTTGATAAGGCTGTTTAGCAACTTCTCAACAAATCCTTCTCGTTCTGAGGTGATAAGAGGATTGTCTGACAATGGTGGACACTCTGTGCTCTGTAAGGCTTTCGATTGGTTAGCACGCTGGGCATCAGATAAAGTACCAGACTCATTATTTAAAAAAAAAAAAATTGTCTTAACTCATCCTCACTCGGAGGAGGCGGCAAATCGGGTTCGTTAGATGTACTTTCTCCTGCACCCGCACATTCCAGCTGTCTGCGCGATGTTGTGGTGCCGAAAAATCCCCATAAAGGCGGCGGCGGGCTACTGGCAAAAGGATTCAGTGGAAGCGCCTGCGGCATTTCGCTAGCAGGAGCCGCGGCGGCTGAGCAAACAGTCCTAATGCTTCCACTGGTCTCCTCAGGAATCGGTGCAGCGAAAACAGAGGCAGCTGCCGCTCTTTCACTTTCCATCTCTTCTGAAGTTACTTTAATCAATTTCCAAAGTAACGCTAAGCGTCCCGCCTCCTTATCTCCTTCGCTAATTTTTTTCCACAGGGCAATACCTATGGCTTCCCAGGTAGGTAACTCAAAAACGGTACCCATTGAGGAGATCAAGTCTCTATCCCGTGCCCATTTCAGCAATTCTCGTAAGGATTTGCCATCATATGATAAACCTCTCTTAGAGAGAATATATTGGAGGAGCTTAACTACTGACTCTTCATCTTTAGAGAGTGTAGACCCCATCTCCTCCCCAGCCGCTCACCTGATCAGGGCAAGATTCTTCAATTCCGAGGTATCTCTTTTATTCCGTAGCCGGGCACCAGCTACATAGATTGCCGGGGCAGCAATCTCCTTTTGACTGGCTTCTCCGCTCCTCTCTCATTCCAGCTGTCTTCATCGCTCCTGGAAGCAATAGCATGAGAGTCCCAGGTCCGGGCCGTCCTTAGTCTCTGGTCCGGGCCACCCTGGGTCCCTGTTCGGGCGCCATTTGTGGGAAAACAGTCTGCGGAGTCTTAAGGATTCCATGTGCATATCAATATGATTGTATGAAATCGTTTATTAACAACTTGCACTCACTTTATATAGAGATTGATTCGTTAACTGAGTAGTTTTAGACTGTTTCAAAAGGGCATTATGATATTGAGTGTATTCTTAGATTCTCCATGTTTTGTTGTTTGTATTATGTTTGTTTGAGAATTAGCACTGCAAAAGTTTTTAACCAAACATGGGCTTGTGCAAAAAGAAAAGGGGGGATATGTCGTAGAATGCTCTCGAATGTTCCCGAAAGGTAGGGGGATGTGAACCCTTTGCCATGCTCAACCCCATGTTTGAGGGGCCAATGAGATCGGCCCAAAATCCTGTGCTACCTGCACCAGGGATTCGCTGTGCTACGGGTAAACACACCGGGTGTCCAATAAAACGTTATGTTGATGTTTGGTGACGGGGGTGTGGTCACAAAAGCCCTGTATAAGAAAAAGTTACTGCGCAATAAAGTAGAAGCTTGTTAACCAACCATATTGGTTGCACGAGTTTTCCTCGCCGTTTCCCAACAGTTAACAATCCAGCGTTCTTCTATTTTATAAACAGTACCACCAGAGAGAGCTCCTATGCTATTCCTGGATGGATCTGCTCACTCACACAAAGCAGTGGTACCTTGGCGTGACTCTGCTTCAGACCAATGGCCATCATATGTCGTGCTACAGAAAGGATCAGCACAGGTCATAGAACTGGGTGCAGCGATAGAAGCCTTTTGATTATTTTCAGTGACAGATATTAATATTGTAGTGGATTCTCAGTAGGTTTATGGAGTGTTAGTTAGAATAGATGCTTGCTACCTTTCTGCCTCTCCAGAGTTGCTCAGCTTTTTTCCCCCTGGAACTATCATTGTTTTATTCATACTTTTTAAATTAAAAAACCCATCTGGATGTTCTAGCAAGCTGGTGACACTCATCCTGGGTATAAATAATATTGTACCACCACTCACCAAAGGAAAGTTCCTAGCAGTTGTTCAAATGCAGAAACATTACTCAGAGGGGCTGAGGTATTTTTGGCTCTCTACTTCTGCCTCTCTCTCTTCTCTTCTTCCCCTCCCTGTTTCAGTCTTCAAAGAGCTCTTGGAGTGAAAGATTCCATGAGTCACAGAATACCTCAGGCAGGAGGAGACCCCCGAATATAAGGAATATGGTGGCTAAGAGCTTAGCAGCTTCACTTCAGCTTCTTCAATTCAGGCAGTGGTGATATGTATGATAGGCAGAGTCCTTGTTCTTCAAGCAGTGTCACCTCCAAAGCTAAGGGTTCTGTAGCAACATCCTTGGGACTTGATGTACCTGAGAATCTAGTTCTCCAAAAGCATTTCTGCTGTTCTAGCATTTCAATTGTTCAAAAGGTGCACTTTAAAAAATGATGTCTTTTAGCTTAGGATAGTCCAAATCAGAGAATTATTGGTGGCATTACGTGCAGTAACATCATTCACTATTTACAATGATCACAAACTTCACAACAGTAGAGTATAAGAAAACGGAATAAAAATGGAAAACTTACACAAAAACAGCAAAATTATAAATGCAAAACATTCTCATTTTGAGAATATTTTTCTCTATCTTCTAACTAAAATGGTGGTCACCATGAATTAAAATATGTTTAATTATTATATTTCATTCTGGGTCGGGGATCCCCATCTAAAGTTGTCCCAATGTCTTAGGATGCATCCTAAAGTGTGCAAGAGCTATACCATTTCTCTTCTCTTAATTTCCACCATATCTCAATCCAAGCATTGCACCTGGTTTCCCTTACTGCCCGACAAGGCAGAGGAGCTGAGGGAGTCCCTGATCAAACAGGAGGATGCACACTGGAGTCCACTCCAGTCCCTCCTCCCTATCACATGCAGCAAGACAAACCAGGCAAGGCAGAGCAGTGGAGTCCCATTCAGGTCACCTAAACTTTTATCCCAAATCCGGGTTTCATCACCCAGTGTGTGTTAAGCCAGTGAAACACGCAGAGCTTCTGGTCATTCATGGCTAGCAGAAATGTCCTTAACCAAGGTGCTGCCTTCTCAGGACAGACCTTCCAGTCTGTGAATCTTACAGGGAAGGTGACAGCAAACCCAGCACTGAACACAAGATGTGGCCACCAGCAGGAAACACTCAAAGGTGCCAAAGGTTCATAAAATAGCTCTGTGGCCACCGTGAGCAGAGATGGTGTCCAGCAGCTGGGACAGTCTGCTGGACCTTGGTTGAAGGAAGCAGATCCCAGTGCTGCATTCTGGTGGCTTCCCAGGGGACGTTAGTGTCCAGGTGAAGTGACCTGAGGACACGGTCTGTGCCACTGACCTTCATGGCACCCCCGGGAAGAGCTGGTGGTGTTTGTGCTCCCACAGAGCCTTCTCCCTGCTGAGCACCTCTGGGCTGGCCTGGCCACCCATCCCTGCACCCTGTCCCCAGGCTGCCCCCCGCCCTGAGCTGGGGGTGCTGCTCTGCAGAGCACAGGGCTGGGGTGGCCAGGGCTGACTCTGTTCATGGGCTGTGCTGGTCAAGCTGGGAGGCAGACCCAGCTGATGGTGCTCACTCCCACTGACCACCTCCCACACAAGCTCTTGGGTGCCCATGCAGGGTGCTCAGAGGGGCCCTGCCTGATTCCAGTGCCATGGGATGTCTTTATTGCGGAACATTCACCATCCCTGAGGGCTCTGGACAACAAAGAAGTGACAAAGGAACCAGCCCTGAGTCCCCAATCCCCCCCCGGGACCATGATGGCATCACAGGGAGCCCACAGAGAAAGCAGCACAGCAACAATCTCTGCAGAGTCGACTCCTTGGGCAGCTTCTTGAGAGCAAGTGTGGAAGAAGAGCTGAGCTGAGGAGATCCCCTGTGATGATGGAAGGGCTGTTCTGGAGGCACACTCTGTCACAGCAGTGCCCGTGCCCTGTACCTGCCTGCGGGCACAGGACTGTCACACTGCAGGGCTGTGACCAAGCTGCCAGAGCACTCAGGCCTTACCCAAGGGTGCAGAAGGAGACTGTGGAGGTGGAAAGTGGACAGCTTGGAAAAGATCAAGCGCTGGTGCTCCTGGGCAGTGCCCTTGTGCCAGGACTCCTGCTGTAGTTGTGTCATCTGAAAACTGGCTGAGGGTTCAAGTTGGGCTTTGATTTTTCCAGTTTCCTCCCTTCCCAGTCTCACATCGTTGCACGCCCCCTGAGTGGCCAGCCCCTTCTCCCAAAGGCCATGAAATCTCCTTTATTTCCTAAGCTCCAGTGAAAGCTCTGTTCAGCCAGGCTTCTGCAGCTGGGCTGGATCTCTGGAGTCAGGGACCCTGCTTAAGGGCCTCACCTGTCTGTGGAGAGACCCAGGGTCTCCTCTGCATGCTCCCTTCCCCTGTGAGGCTCCCAGCATCCCCCAGCCCTTTACAGGGCTCCACCAATGGACCTGGACAGGCTGGATCAATGGGCTGAGGCCAAAGGTGCTATTAGTGGGACCTGGGAGTGTTGATATTGAGGAACCGGAGTGCGTCCAGAGAAAAAAAGCAGAGATGGGGAAGGGTCTGGAGCAAAAGTCTTCTGAGGGGAGTCTGAGGGACCTGGGGGTGTTGAGCCTGGATTAAAGGAGGTTGTCGGGAGACCTTCTTGCTCTCTATAGCTCCCTGAGAGGAGGTTGGAGCCAGGTGGGGCATGGTCTCTTATTCCAAATAACCACTAATAATACAGGAGGTCTTATTAGACCTAGGTTTAGTTTGGATATTAGGAAAAATTATTCACCACAAGAGTGTCAGACCGTGGAAGGTATTGCCCAGGGTAGTGGTGGAATCAATTTCCCTGGAGCTGTTTAAAAGACACGGTGCTGAGGGACTTGTTTTAGTGGTGGACTTGGGAAAGTAAAATTTTTTGTTGAACTTGATAAACTTACTGGTCTTTTCCTACCAAAGTTATTTTATGATTCTGCGATTCTATGATTAATCTAAACCCAGAGTGAATTGGCTAAATTTCTGCTTCCTTTGTTATTGGTTTTTTTCCCCCTTCAACAAGTTACAAACTTTCCCTTTGAGCAGCTCAGTCTCATGACTCAGTTTCTTCACTTCTAAAGGTCTACAGTTAAGCTGTTGTTGATAACCAGGCTGACGCCCATGATTCTGACATCTTTCTGAAATTGTTCCTGATGCTGTGGGTGCCCAGGGAGGAGAAATGGCAGCACCAGCATCCCCACCTTCTCTCCTGAGGCTGCTTTGCTACCTGTGTTATAAACAGGTGAGAGAGACAAAGAGCCCAGAGAACCACATCCAGGTTGTTTCCAGGGGAATGACGGTGAGGAAAAGAGGTCACTGCTGCCTCCTGCAGCATCACGGACTGAGGAGTGTGCTCCTGCCTGCCTGCTGGATCCTGACAGTGGTAAACCCTTCTGGCACACCTGGAGTTGCTGAGACACAGCCAGAAGCAGCTGCAGGCATCTGAGCAGCTTGGCTGGGCTGCCTGGCATGGGCTGCCTTCAGCTTGGAGAGCTGCTGCCTGTCAGAGTCACCATGTGAGAAGGGCTCTGGCAGTTTCCAGTCAGCAAAGAGACCCTGAGCTGTGCTCTGCCTCAGATTCTGTGAACCACTGAGATGTCTGAGAGTTTAAAAGAGGCTAGATGTTTGAGGACATTTTGAAGCATGCAGGAAAATGCTCGTGTGTGGATAACCTGTTCGGCCATGGTTGCTTTGAGGTAAAGCCTCAATTTAAAATAAATGTGCTTATCTCAGTGTTTTTAGAATATAGAGGTATTTCATTTCTCTGTACCTTTGTTGGAATAAGTGGGTAAATTAGGAGACAATAATGGAGACCTTTCCTAGAGAAAACCCTAATTTTTTCCTGGAACTGTTGCACAGCTCCTCTGTGAGATAGAGAAAACCCACAGGCAAAAAGCATCAGCACCCTGGAAAAGACTCCAACGATGAGGACCAAAACTTTTTGTGATTTCAGATATTTCTGTAGAGAAAACCACCCTGTGTTTTTCACTTGGCCAATCTGAATGCTTTTATTAGATGCTTTCTGACCTGCCGTTCTCACGATTTATACACCAGGGTTCATGAATACATCTCACTCAGTGGGTGTTAGTGGAAATGAGAGAGACACAGCCAGCAACTTCAGTCCTGTGGGAAGGGGATGTTCCTTCCCCATGTCAGACAGATCCTTAAACATCTTTCACCTGAGTTTCTTCTTCATAAGGAGATATCTGCTACTGTGGTGCTGCTTGCTTAGAGCTCCCATCCTCCAGGTGTGCCCAGCAAGTTGTTACTCTCTGGGAAGGTGGGAAATGCATGGGGAAGGCTCCACTCCTCAGGCAGCAAGAGCATTGCTGTGCTTCTGCCAGGGCTGCAGGGAACTGGGAAGCATGGCAGGGTTGGGATCAGAGCAAATAGGCCCTCAGCTGGATTTGTAAGCCATCAGGAATACATGGGAGAGAGCAGGGAGTTTGGGAATGTTGAATTATTCTGGACTCATTCAGAAGTTATAGAAGACTGACCTGATCAGGAAAATCATGTGTTGGGTGGGGAGGGATCACCCACCTTTAATGCCTCTCTTTACTATAGGACTGGAAACTACAGGAAGCAGTTTGCTTGCATAAAAATGTTTTAGCACCCTGAAAACTGCTGATTTATGCATAACCTGTGACTTATTCCTCTTGTCAGAATGCCCCCTGGAGCATCATTGTCACCAGGTTCATTGGCAGATAGAATCCTCTTTTTCTTTTGATGGGATTCACCCTTCCCTACCTAAAAATGAATGATTCAGATCTAAGATAGTCCCCAAGATCTTTGTATGTGGACAAAGCATCAGAGGATGAGCCCTTACATGGCAGGAGATCTGGGATTAATCTCTCACCAAGGTCCAAGAACCACATTGCCCCTTACCTTGCTCTATTTTGGTTGCAAAATCACAGCCTAGACTCTCATTGCTGTCTTTCCCTTTTTTCTCGTTTTCCTCCTTTTCACCCTGTTTCGTAATGTTCTCACATGAAATGCAGCTTGTATAAGATCTGCACAAGGAACATGAGCACAACTGTTTTTAAAAGGGCTCAGATATATCCATTTGCTTTCCCTTTTGTCACCTATCACCAGGCATTCTAATTAAATAAAATCACCTCTGAAGAAGAAAATCAAGATTCTTTCATCCATATGACCAAACCCAGTCACCCAGGCTCAAGGATTCTTTTCTTTCTTCTCTTTACACACCTCCTTGCACAAAGCAACCCATGTTAGATGTCCAGACAAGCACACATCCCTTGGTCAAGCTCCCCTAATCCTGCAGTCACACCTATGATGTTTGTTGGATCTTTCTCTAGGCTTGCCATGGGATGGTGGACAGAACATCAGCACCCTTCAAAGAGCCTGCTGTTGGGATTGATCTCTGGAGGGAAAATGCCCCAAAGAAAAGGCTTGGAGAATCACACTGCTGGACCTGCATTCACTCTCCTGGGATTTTCTGACCACTTCAGCCTGCAGGGCCTGCGCTTCACAGTCTTCCTGCTCATCTACCTGGTGGTCCTCACAAGGAACTGTAGAGAAACAAGATAAACCAGGTGCCTTGAGTTGCCAAAGAGTGGGTGTGAGTCCACCTGTGCCTGGTTAGGGCAGGCCCCCTATTACCAGGGGGCCAATAAAGGTGGAACACACACCCACAGAGAGAAGCTCACTCTTGTGCGAGGCAATGGAGAGGCCGGCAGCTCGTCAAGCCTCAGGAGCAAGAAAGGCTCTTCCCGCTACAAGGAACAGCCTGATTGTGTGGGAAAACAGTCTGCGGAGGCTTAAGGAGTCCATGTGCACATCAATATGATTGTATGAAATAATTTATTAACAATTTGCACTCATTTAGAGAAGCCTTGTTTACACCATCATATCATGCTGGTGGCTTTGTATTCCAATTACACATTCCATTCTCACGGAACCACTCTTCTCACATAATTATTTTTCTCTTCTGCTGCCAATTAAGTTATCTCTTTCCCATTAGCTCATTTTTAGAAAACCTCTACCTAGGCCTCAATAACCATTAACCCAATGTGGCCTAAGGTGAAGTAAGTCAGGATTGCTCACAACCTGTGTATTTCTGAACTGTTTCCCCAACATATTCCCCTTTTTGTTTTTTGAGCAATTCTGACTTATTTCATTACGTAAGATAACATGCTAATGATATATTGTCATAAAGAGCATACTAATAATGCAAAAGCAATAATAACATATATACTGATGCAAAAGCAATAACATACGAGTAATATAAAAGCAATAATAACATATATAACTGATAAGCCTTGCCTAATTAAATCTGTAAGCCAACAAAGCTAACTGGTATATTTTATGATTTTTATCAGTTCTTCCCAAAGGCTTTTCCTCTTGCTATGTGTGATATAAATGAAACAGCAAGAAACCCAAATTTAAAATTTTCCCTTATATTCTAGGCCCAATTTTTGCATTGACCAGTTTGATTGAAATGTTATTAATAACTCATTAGTGCTCTCATCATGAGGTCACGCTCTTTTTTCTTCTCATAAGGGTATAAGCTCTTCCCTTTTCTTTCCTTTTTTTTTTTTTTTTTTTTTATTATATGTAAATGTCTTCATCCTTCCACACAGCTCAACACACCAAAAAGATTCTATTTCATGGATAGCGAAAATCTCCTTTCAAAGAAAAGAAAATATCACTATCTTTCATGAGTAGCAGGTAACCCTCAAGTTATTACCTACCAAGATTCAGGCCTGGGCATTTGATGCCAAGAACAGTGTAAAAATATTTCCCACTTCTGCTTCATACCTTTGAGAAGGCATTAGAGAAACTTTTTTTTTTTTTTTTTTTTTTTTAATGAGGCTATGTGGTATCCTTTCCCCCCCCTCCCAACAGGGCTCACAGCTACAGTATCTGCGGGGGCAGAGGCAGCACCTGCAGCTGTAGCAGCCTTGCTGGCTACAATCACCAGCCACACGAAGGGGGGTTGAAAAGCGGCCGCGGGGGAAAGATTCAGAGGGGGGGAAAAGTTTCTTTCTCTCCGCAGCAATTCTCGGCCTCTGGAAAGCATTCTCACGACTTTATCGTACTCCTTACCAATATATGAGAAAAATTTAACAACACCTACCAAAAACTTTAAAAACCAAAACACTATTACTACTAAAATCTGGTGGAATCAGCCTGAAATAAATCAGTACAATCTCCCAAACCAAATACTTGTATCCGAAATATCATCACTGTGAATCCACATTTTAAAGGCATTTGTTTCCATGGTCGAACCCATCTGCTCGGTACCCAACGCACTCCAGTACGTGTAAGTAAGCACATATAACCTCGACCAGTCAGTTTCACCTCTGCCGGCCCTTCCCATTGTCCAGTGATGGAATTCTTGAATTCCACCAAAATTTTGTGGGAAGGTTCCGAAGCAAAGTCTGCTAAAGCTTTTTGGTGAATCAGTATCGGAGGTTCTGTACGTTCTCCTGTAAGGCGTAAATAGTTCATGACATATACAGCCTTACTTAACCGGTCCTGAGGAGGACTCCCTTCCTCCCCTCTTTTTTGTCTTTCAAGGAGTGTCCTTAGTACCGAATGGCAACATTTCACTATTGCTTGACCCGTAGAGTTATGAGGAATACCAGTAACATGTCGAATACCCCATTGTCCACAAAACTGCCGAAAACGAGCAGAAGAATAAGCAGGGCCATTGTCTGTCTTAATAGACTGAGGTACTCCAAGAACAGCAAAGGGTACATATAGATGTCTGATAACATGTTTCATTGCCTCACCAGTCTGAGCAGAGGCCCAAACGACCATAGAAAAAGTATCTATAACAACATGCACATATTTTAAGCGTCCAAACTGTTGTACATGAGTGACATCCATTTGCCACAAATCCAAGGATTTCAAACCTTTAGGATTGACTCCCATCCCAATACCAAGATCAACCTTTTGGCAATCAGGACAAGATTTCACAATTCCCTGGGCATCCCCCAGAGGTAAATCAAACTGCTTCGCTAGCACTTTAGCAGATTGATGAGAAACTGCATGAGATTGTTGAGCTTGTGAAGAAACATTAACAGAAGGACCAGTCCCCGCTGGTGCAACTAAATGGTCAGCTTGGTTATTACCGATAGCCAAACCTCGGTCACTAAGATGACTCCGGATATGAGTGATAAAATAAGGATGTGCTCTTTCTGCTAAGAGCCTCAATAACTTCTGCAATAAGAAACACAAATGCTTATTAAAAATTTCCTTCAAAATGGCATGATACATTCCCAAAACAATACCTACTACATAAAGTGAATCAGAGACTATATTTACAGCAGTATTATTCCACGTTTCAAAAACCCAAATAAACGCGGTAAGTTCAAGGGTTTGCAAAGAGTCAAATGACTTCCCTTGCATTAAATGTTCTTTCCATTGCCCAGGCGTCTCCTCCCAGGTAATAACATCTTTACGGGATTTTTTTTTTTCCGGCGGCGTCCGTAAAGACCATTATGCCGTCCACTGGACTGTCAGACAAAAAACTACTTGACTCCCACTGCATGATAGATAAAAGTGGTAACAAGCGATATGAGGGGTAAGAATTTGTTATTTCCCCTCCAAAGCTATTTGCAGGTCCGTTGAAGTTCACAGTAGCCAAACCAAATAGTCCTGCATAAGGGGCAAAATGATCTGTCTCGGGTCCACTCTAGCGATGTCTTGACATCGCGCTCTGTCCTTTTCTTTTTTTTTTTTTTTTATAATCAAAACCAAAAATAACAAATATAATTGATAAACCTTAAATCTCTAAGCTATCCCCATATCCTTAAATGATTTAAGCATTCATCTAACCCAGTATATGCAACAGGGTTTTTTTGGGTTTGGTTTTTTTTTTCATGTTATCTTAATCAATCATTTTTGGTTGTGAATTGACTCTGAATGATCAGATAAATTTATGCAAATACACTCCATCCAAGTCTTCACAAACATAACCTAAAAGCTAGCAATAAAAAGTCAGTGGCAGCACGATACTGTAAAACTGCATGTCTGACACTATCACCATCTTTTAGCATCTGTGTTAAAATACCAGAAGTTAAGTTCATCTGCTTAGCAGTGCAACAGAATAGCACAATCAACAATCAACATATAGACGAGGGATGCCATAATCAACATATAAACAATCACATGAATTACAACATTAACAAAAGGCTGTTATCAATACAACACAATACAAAAAGCACGTTTCATACTGCAGTGGAAGAACTTAAATAACTTTTTAGTATGAGGAAGTTCAGATGTCCACTGGCACATGGAGCCAAGGGGGTAGAGGAGGCTTATCCGACAAAAATTTATCGGGGGGCCCCAAAAGCGTCCCCAGACCCCTCCCGGATCACGGCGCGGTGGAGTCCTGGTTTCCTCCATGGTTACCAAATTGAAGCCCAAAAAAGCCTAATAAAATTGTTTAGAGATAAAATTCCAAGCCTATAAACAGCAAAGGCGCACACACACACTTTTCTTTTCTCTGTTGTGGTGTCTGCAGGAGGGCTCATTTTCTGAGCAGCAGCAGTGTGTGCGGGGGGGCGAGAAGCGGCTGCGGGGGCAGGAGTGGGGGTGTTCTCCGTACCAAGAGCAACTCTCACTCTCCACAGAAACTCTTGGCCTCTGAAAAGGCATACTCATTCTCATAACTGCGTGTTTTTTTGTTTTGTTTTGTTTTTCTCTTACTTCTCACCAATATATACGAAAAATTAACAACAACCACTAGAAGATTCAAAAATGAAATGATATTGCTACTAAAATCTGGTAAAGCTACCCTGACACAAAATGAATTAGTACAATCTCCTAAACCAAAACTGCAAGTATAGTTACCAACCAAGTTTTTTATCTCTATATGAAACATCAGTGTACCAAGCACCACAATATACATCAATATTGAAAACTGTATTGCAATGATCGTCCTTAAGCAGCTTTATCTTAAGCATTTTTACCTTTAGCAGCTTCTAAGAATTGGGCTGCTGTAGTACCTTTTTGGGAGTAGTCCTAATGCACATTTAGTTTTTTCATTAGCACTGTCATACGCCGACATATAAAAAAAATTTTTTTTCTTTTTCTTTTTTGGTGTTTTTTTTCCATCTCTTCTGACAAATCAAGATGTGACATTACCACTGAATATAAGTGATCCACAAATTTTGGATATGTCTCTACTCACTCCTGTTTAATATTTGTAAAGGAAAGGGGTTACTTGTGCAGGATCATGAACAGTTTGCAAAGCTTTATACGCCAGTTCTTCTAAAAGTTGTAACACTTCAGTTTAAAACCATGCCTGCAAATCTGCACGTGCAAAAGGATCAGCACCAAGTAACATTTGTGCTTGCACTCCGTGTAATGCATTGGTGTTCTGTCTAGGAATCACAGCTGCATTTTCACGTAGCATTTACCATTTATGATGAAATTGCAAATGTTGAGAAGAAGCTAACAGAGTATCAATGAGCATTTTTGTGTCATATGGCATCAACAACCGAGCAGTAAAAAGATGTTGCAAAAGAGATTGAGTAAATGACTCAAACCGATTTCAAACCGTACTGTGCAATGGCAACTTCGACTTCTTTTATCATTTTCCAATCTAATGCAACCCATTGACCTCCTCGTCCTCCTGGTCCCACAATCACTGGAAAACCATCGGACCCATATTGGGAACCATTTCTCCTTCAACTATAGCATTTCGAATAATTCCCTTCCATCTAGTTACTGCATACACATTACCATCCCCCCCACTACCCTCCCCTCCCCATGTTGGATCTGGAAGAGGTGGAGCAGTGGGTGTTAAAGTGTTAAGGGAAATAGGAGCAGGAATAGGGAACGGATCAGGGGGTAAAAATGGATTAGTGCCCCATTGTTCGGGATGTTCCCCGGAGCAAAAACTAGGGTTTTTTCAGGGGTATACTCATCCTTGGTCTCCAGTTCTTTCAATTTCTTCAGCAATTTCCTTAGTTGCTTGTCTCCGAGTCCCAGTTCTTTCCTTGGTTGTTGCTCTATAGCAGGCACTGATGTTGTTGAAAGGTGAAGCAGAGGATTAATTGATGGCAGCTGTGGTCAAGAAGATAAATCAGGCGTCGGAGGTGGAAAGGTGGCAGAGTGGCCGGGAGCCGCGGCAGGCGGGCGCAAGGTGGGGAGTCCGCATTCCAAGATTCCTCGCCTGTGTTCTCCGGCTTCTCTCCCTCTGGGTCTCCGACAATTCTGGTGGTGTTTTCGGTCGCTTTTGGTTTTGCTTCTCGGTCCCGTTTTTGCTTTTCATCCGACCACCAGGGTTAAATGCACAGTTGGCTGAGCATGAATCAGTACAGTCCCTTCAGGTGCTGGTGGGGGTATTTTAGGTGTCTCAAATAACTGTTTAGAGGTCAAGTTCATATTTTGAGCATTCATCGGTACTGGTAGATCAGGCGCCAAGGCAGCAAACCCTGAGGCTGCTGCTGCCCTCACACTTTTCATTTCTTTTAAAGTTTCTCTAATCAATTTCCAGAGTGTCACTAAGCATCTTGCCTCCTTATCTCCATCGCTAATTTTATCCCATAGGGCAGTACCTATGGCTTCCCAAGTAGGTAACTCAAAAACGGTACCCATGGAGGGGATCAAGTCTCTATCCCGTGCCCATTTCAGTAATTCACGTAAGGTCCTGCCTTCGTGTAATAAACCTCTCGTAGAGAGACTACATTGGAGGAGCTTAACTACTGCCTCTTCTTCTTTAGAGAGTGTAGACCCCATCTCCTCCCCAGCCGCTCACCTGATCAGGGCAAGATTCTTCAATTCCGAGCTCATTTATTCCGTAGCCGGGCACCAGCTACATAGACTGCCGGGGCAGCAATCTCCTTTCGACTGGCTTCTCCGCTCCTCTCTCATTCCAGCTGTCTTCATAGCTCCTGGAAGCAACAGCATGAGAGTCCCTGGTCCGGGCCACCCTTAGTCCCTGGTCCGGGCCACCCTGGGTCCCTGGTCCGGGCCACCCTGTGTCCCTGTTCGGGCACCATTTGTGGGAAAACAGTCTGCGGAGGCTTAAGGATTCCATGTGCACATCAATATGATTGTATGAAATCGTTTATTAACAACTTGCACTCACTTTATATAGAGAAGCCTTGTTTACACCATCATATCATGCAGGTGGCTTTGTATTCCAATTACACATTCCATTCTCATGGAACCACTCTTCTCACATAATTATTTTTCTTTTCTGCTGCCAATTAAGTTATCTCTTTCCCATTAGCTCATTTTTAGAAACCTCTAACTAGGCCTCAATAACCATTAACCCAATGTGGCCTAAGATGAAGTAAGTCAGGATTGCTCACAACCTGTATATTTCTGAACTGTTTCCCCAACATCCTGCCATCATGAAAATATAATGGTCCTTCAGAGAGATGATTCAATGTCACATCTCGCCACCCAGCAGGCGGCTCACATTAAGGTCCGGGATCACTTTGCCATTTCAGAGACACAGAAAGGGAAGACCTGGAAGATGATTCACCTCTTTCTGTATGTGACATTGAAAAAAGCTCAACAAAGGTCAAAAGGTCAACATAGGATTTACATATGATCAACACGTGATTAACATGCAATTACATGGGTTTTAAGGGCAACCACGGGGTTTTGTTAACATGGGATGGACACGGGGTCATCATGGGATCAATGTGGGCTTTACATATGCTCAATATGTGATTAAAACGTGATTAACACATGATTTACATTGCGTTTAAGGTAAATTACGCCATGAGATCAACATGGGATGGACACGGGGTCAACATGGGATTGACATGTGATTAACATGTGATCAACACATGATCAACACATGATCAACACGGGGCTTTAGGGCCAATCACAGTGTTTCTGACACAGGATGAACACAGGATGGACACGTTACAGACACATGACGTCCCACGTATCCTTAGTATGCCCTTAGCATGTTCTTGGTGTGTTCCAGCATCGACAAGCACGGAGCCAAGGCCACCAGGAGGCTCCAGAGGTGCCGGGCCCAGGCTTGGGCAGCGGCCAAGACCTCCTCTTGCCCGTTGACATCACCACCCCGCCCCGTGATGTCTTCGCTGCCGCTGTCAGTGACATCATCGCTGCCGTCGGTGATGTCAGCACTGGTTGGGGCCGCGTTGGTGATGAAGGAGAGGCCAAGGATGCGGAATTCGCAATGACGCGTGGCCACCGCATCCTGCACTGTGCTCATCCCTGGGGGACACACACACAACACGCTAATGACATGCTAAGAACATATGAGGCGGGGAGGGGTGTGGGGGCGGAGGAGGGCCTTAGCATGTTCTTAGCGCTTTCTAAGAATGTTACAAGCGTGATATAGGATCTTTGTAGTGGGGTTTAGTGTGCTTTTAGCATGTTCTTAGCATGTCCTTAGCCGGTGCCCCCACCCCCTCATTGTGTAACAGGACAATCGCTGCCAGCGCTCGGGGCTCCCCGCAGAGACCCTGATGACGGTGGTGCCATGCGGGGTAGGTGGGTGGGTGGGGATAAAGTGGCAGCATGGGGACAGGAGTGAGCTGAATGAGCAGCAGCTGCTGGATGGAGGGTAGAAGTGGTGGCAGCAACAAGGTGATGGTGACAAGGTGGTGGAGGCAAATTATCCATGACCCTTCCCAGCAAATGAGAGTAATGTTGTGTTTGGGGAGGTGAAGAACAATATTCTTCATGGATTGCTGGATCTTAAAAGCTATTCCTCACTTTCCAGGTCTCTTGCAGAGTCACTCTGCACCAGTACCAACTCAATATATATTTCTAAACTGAAAACCAGTAAAATAGAACTTTTCAGTACTTTTTACTTGATGCTCTTTGTAATCTTCCTCCACACTGGAACCTCTCAAATTAGTTATCCCAGACCCTTTCCAGGGAGCCAATGAGAGCAATGTTGTGTTTGGGGAGGTGAGGAACAATGTTCTTCATGGAGTGATGGATCTCAACGTCTTTTCCTCGGTGTCCAGCTAGCTCTCTTGCAGAGTCACTCTGCAGCAATACTAGGTGAATATAAATTTCTAAAATGAAAACCAGTAAAATAGAACTTTAAAAAAAATGTATTTGATGCTCTTTTTAATCTGCCTCCATATGTGAACCTCTTCAATTTGCTGTGCAAGTCTTGCACAATAAAATCACCATGGGGTGACTCATGGCTGTTGATGCCGAATTTTGCCCCAAAAGGCGAGAATAAACTGCCTCAAAGACTTGGTTTGAGTCAAATAGGCAGGAGGTATTTTATTAACGACGCGCGCCGGAGAAATCGCAAGGGGATTTCTGAATTCCCGTGACAAATGCAAGCCTTTTATACATTTTGATTACAGAATTACATCATAGTACATACATAATCATGCATATGTATATAGAGGCGTGGTATGGGCGGGGTGTAGGGTGGAGCCTTCTTTTTGAGGATCATCTTGGTGGTCGTTCCGGTTGCCTTCATCATTGGCAGGGGGCGTCCCATGAGTCTTCCTCCTTTAAACTTTTGAACTTCTTCCTAATTTGGGCAATCTCCGATGTACTTGGCTTGGCCCCCATAGCTTGGCAGAGGCCTTTGGGTCAAGCCGACCTTGTTGGTTCTGAAATGCGCTGGGTTCTATCACTGCCTGTTCCTATCTCTCTTCCCTGCCACTGTGTTCTGTTCCTTAACTAATTTATTGCTCTATGTGGTTTTCCTAAACGCTGAGTTTTCTCCAGATGCTCTATATCCTATGCTTTAACCCATTATCTCTTGAAAGTAACTGTTTCAGGGGCTTCAGCTGCTCAGTACTGTAATGGGCCCCATGGTTCCAGTGGGACTGAGTCCATGATCCTCAGGTACTGAAAGGAGACTGGAAAACAACTCTCTTAAGAAGTTAAATCCAAAAAACAACCCCAAATTATCTTGAATTATTAATTGGCTCCATATTTATTAAAAGGCTTCTCTATATAAAGTGAGTGCAAGTTGTTAATAAACGATTTCATACAATCATATTGATGTGCACATGGAATCCTTAAGCCTCCGCAGACTTTTTTCCCACAAATGGCGCCCGAACAGGGACTAAGGATGGCCCGGACCAGGGACTAAGGGTGGCCCGGACTAGGGACTCTCATGCTGTTGCTTCCAGGAGCGATGAAGACAGCTCGAATGAGAGAGGAGCGGAGAAGCCAGTCGAAAGGAGATCGATGCCCCAGCAGTCTATGTAGCTGGTGCCCAGCTACGGAATAAACGAGCTCGGAATTGAAGAATCTTGCCCTGATCAGGTGAGCAGCTGAAGAGGAGATGGGGTCTACACTCTCTAAAGAAGAAGAGGCAGTAGTTAAGCTCCTCCAATGTATTCTCTCTACGAGAGGTTTATTACACAAAGGCAGGACCTTACGTGAATTACTGAAATGGGCACGGGATAGATACTTGATCCCCTCGATGGGTACCGTTTTTGAGTTATCTACTTGGGAAGCCATAGGTACTGCCCTATGGGATAAAATGAGCGATGGAGATAAGGAGGCAAGATGCTTAGTGACACTCTGGAAATTGATTAGAGAAACCTTAAAAGAAATGAAAAGTGAGAGGGCAGCAGCAGCCTCAGCGTTTGCTGCCTTGGCGCCTGATCTACCAGTACCGATGAATGCTCAAAATATGAACTTGACCTCTAAACAGTTATATGAGACACCTAAAATACCCCCACCAGCACCTGAAGGGACTGTACTGATTCAAGCTCAGCCAACTGTGCCATTTGACCCTGGGGGTCGGATGAAAAGCAAAAATGGGACCAAGAAGCAAAAACCAAAGCGACCGAAAACACCACCAGAATCGTCAGAGAACCCAGAGGGAGAGAAGACGGGGAACACAGGCGAGGAATCTTGGAATGCAGACCCCTCCCTTGCACCTGCCTGCCGCGGCTCCCGGCTGCTCTGCCACCTTTCCACCTTGGAAGTTTCATTTACCTTCTTGACCACAGTTGCCTTCAATTAATCCTCTGCTTCACCTGTCAACACCATCAGTGCCTGCTATAGAGCAACAACCAAGGAAAAAATTGGGACTCGGAGACAAGCAACTAAGGGAACTGCTGAAGAAACTGAAAGAACTGGAGACAAGGATGAGTATACCCCTGAAAAAACCCTAGTTTTTGCTCCAGGAAACATCCCGAACAACCCAGGGGCACTAATCCACTTTTACCCCCTGATCCGTTCCCTATTCCTGCTCCTACTTCCCTTAACCCTTTAACACCCACTGCTCCACCTCTTCCAGATCCAACATGGGGAGGGGAGGGTGGTGGAGGGATAGTGGGGGGGGGGTGGTAGTGTGTATCCAGTAACTAGATGGAAGGGAATTATTCAAAATGCTATAGTTGAAGGAGAAATGGTTCCCAATATGAGTCCAATGGTTTTCCAGTGATTGTGGGACCAGGAGGAGGAGGTCAATGGGTTGCATTAGATTGGAAAATGATAAAAGAAGCCAAAGCTGCCATTGCGCAGTACGGTTTGAAATCGGTTTGAGTCATTTACTCAATCTCCTTTGCAACATCTTTTTACTGCTCAATTGTTGATGCCATATGACACAAAAATGCTCATAAATACTCTGTTAACTCCTCAACAACTGCAATTTCATCATAAATGGTAAATGCTATGTGAAAAGGCAGCTGTGATTCCTAGAAAAAACACCAATGCATTACACAGCATTACACGGTGCTTGTCCTTTTGCAGGTGCAGATTTCCAGGCATGGTTTCAAACTGAAGTGTTACAACTTTTAGAAGAATTGGCGTATAAAGCTTTGCAAACTGTTCATGATCCTGCACAAGCAATCCCCTCTTTTACAAATATTAAACAGAGGGAGCAGAGCCATATTCAAAATTTGTGGATCACTTATATTCAGTGGTAATATCACATCTGGATTTGTTAGAAGAGATGAAAACAAAATTTTTTGATTTGTTAGAATATGACAATGCTAATGAAAAAACTAAACGTGCATTAGGATTACTCCCAAAAAGGTGCTACAGCAGCCCAATTGTTAGAAGCTGCTTAAGGTAAAGATGCTTAAGAAAAAGCTGCTTAAGGACCATCATTGCAATACAGTTCTCAACGTAGGTGTATATTGTGGTGCATGGTACACTGGTGTTTCATACAGAGTTAAAAAAAATTGTTGCTAAATAAACTTGCAGTTTTGGTTTAAGAAATTGTACCACTTCATTTTGTTTCAGGGTGACTTCACCAGATTTTAGTAGCAGTATCGTTTCATTTTTTAATCTTCTAGTGGTTGTTGTTAATTTTTCTTATATATTGGTGAGGAGTAAGACAAAAACAAAACAAAACAAAAAACACAGTTATGAGAGTGAGTATGCCTTTTTGGAGGCTGAAAGTTGCTGTGGAGAGCGAGAGCTGCTCCTGGTACAGAGAGCACCCCCGCTCCTGCCCCCGCAGCAGCTTCTCGCCCCCCCGCACACACTGCTGCTGCTCAGAAAACGAGCCCTGCTGCAGACACCACAGCAGAGAAAAAAAAAGTGTGTGTGTGTGCCGTTGCTGTTTATAGGCTTGGAATTTTATCTCTAAATAATTTTATTAGGCCTTTTTGGGCCTCAATTCGGCAATCATGGAGGAAACCAGGGCTCCACCGTGCCGTGACCCGGGAGGGGTCTGGGGACGCTTTTGGGGCCCCCCGACCAATTTTTGTCAGATAAGCCTCCTCTACCCCCCTGGCTCTATGTGCTGGTGGACACCTGACCTTCCTCATACTAAAAGGGTATTTATGTCCTTCCACTGCAGTGTGAAATGTGCTTTTCGTATTGTGTTGTATTGATAACAGGCTTCTGTTAATGTTGTAATTCATGTGATCGCTTATATGTTGATTATGGGATCCCTCGTCTATATGTTGATTGTTGATTGTGATATTCTGTTGCACTGCTAAGCAGATGAACTTAACTCCTGGTATTTTAGCACAGATGCTAAAAGATGTTGACAGTGTTAGACATGCGGTTTTACAATATCGTGCTGCCACTGACTTTTTATTGTTAGCTTTTAGGTTATGTTCGTGAAGACTTGGATGGAGTGTATTTGCATAAATTTATCTGATCATTCAGAGTCAATTCACAACCAAAAATGATTGATTAAGACAACATGAAAAAATTAACTGTTGCATACACTGGGTTAAACCAATGCTTAAATCGTTGAAGGGTATGGGGATAGGGGATAGCTTAGAGATTTAATTAGACAAGGTTTATCAGTTATATTTGTTATTATTGGTTTAGATAAAAAAAAAAAAAAAAAGGCAGAGTGCAATGTCAAGACATCGCTGGAGTGGAACCAGGACAGATCATTTTGCCCCTTATGCAGGACTATTTGTTTTGGCTACTGCAAACTTCAATGGACCTGCAAATAGCCTTAGCACAGTTTGGCGGGGAAATAACGAAATCTTACCCCTCATATCGCTTGTTGTAGCGGGAGGAGCCATTCTTGCTCCTGAAGCTCGACGAGCTGCTGGTGTCTTCCAGGATTCCAGCCGCCACACAGCGCTTCCAGGGTAGAAGCGTAGCAGGGAGAGCCTTTCTTGCTCCAGAGGCTCGACGAGCTGCTGGCCTCTCCATGCCTCACACCAGAGTGAACTGAGCTCTTTCTCTGTGGGTGTGTGTCCAACCTTTATTGGTCCCCTGATCTTGCTCATGCCCAATAGGGGCCTGTCCTAATCAGGCACAGGTGGACTCACACCCACTCAATGGCAATTCGAGGCACCTGGTTTATCTTGTTTCTCTACAGCTTGTGACCGCTTTTATCTAACATGCAGTGGGAGTCACGTAGTTTTTTGTCTGACAAAAGAAGTGGATGGCATAACGGTCTTAAAGGATGCTGGAAAAAAATCCCGTAAAGCTGTTGTTACCTGGGAGGAGATGCCTGGGCAATGGAAAGAACATTTGATTCAAGGGAAGTCATTTGACTCTTTGCAAACCCTTGAACTTACCGCGCTTATTTGGGTTTTTGAAACGTGGAATAATCCTGCTGTAAATATAGTCTCTGATTCACTTTATGTAGTAGGTATTGTTTTGAGAATGTATCAAGCCATTTTGAAGGAAATTTCGAATAAGCATTTGTATTTCTTATTGCAGAAGTTATTGAGACTCTTAGCAGAAAGAGCACATCCTTATTTTATCACTCATATCCGGAGTTATCTTAGTGACCGAGGTTTGGCTATCGGTAATAAGCGAGCTGACCATTTAGTTGCACCAGCCTGGACTGGTCCTTCTGTTGGTGTTTTTTCACAGGCTCGACAATCTCATGCATTTTTTCATCAATCTGCTAAAGTGCTAGCAAAGCAATTTCATTTACCTCTGGGGGATGCCCAGGGAATTGTGAAATCTTGTCCTGATTGCCAAAAGGTTGATCTTGGTATTGGGATGGGAGTCAATCTTAAAGGTTTGAAAACCTTGGATTTGTGGCAAATGGATGTCACTCATGTACAACAGTTTGGACGCTTAAAATATGTGCATGTTGTTTTAGATACTTTTCCTACAGCCGTTTGGGCCTCTGCTCAGACTGGTGAGGCAACGAAACATCTTATCAGACATCTATATGTATCCTTTGCTGTTCTTGGAGTACCTCAGTCTATTAAGACGGACAATGGCCCCGCTTATACTTCTGCTCGTTTTCGGCAGTTTTGTGGACAATGGGGTATTTGACATGTTATTGGTATTCCTCATAACCCTACGGGTCAAGCAATAGTGGAACGTTGCCATTCGGTACTAAAGACACTCCTTGAAAGACAAAAAAGGGGGGGAGGAAGGGAGTCCTCCTCAGGACCAGTTAAGTAAGGCTGTATTTGTCATGAACTATTTACGCCTTACAGGAGAACGTACAGAACCTCCGATACTGATTCACCAAAAAGCTTTAGCAGACTTTGCTTCGGAACCTTCCCACAAAATTTTGGTGGAATTCAAGAATTCCATCACTGGACAATGGGAAGGGCTGGCAGAGGTGAAATCGACTGGTCGAGCTTATATGTGCTTACTTACAGGTACTGGAGTGCATTGGGTACTGAGCAGATGGGTTCGGCCATGTAAACAAATGCCTTTAAACGCGGATTCACAGTGATAATATTTCTGATACAAGTATTTGGTTTGGGAGATTGTACTGATTTATTTTATTTCAGGCTGATTCCACCATATTTTAGTAGTAATAGTGTTCTGGTTTTTAAAGTTTTTGGTAGGTGTTGTTAAATTTTTCTCATATATTGGTAAGGAGTACGATAAAGTCATGAGAATGTTTTTCAGAGGCCGAGAACTGCTGCAGAGAGAAAGAAACTTCCCCCCCCCCGACTCTTTCCCCCGTGGCTACTTTTCAACCCCCCTTCGTGTGGCTGGTGATTGCTGCCAGCAAGTCTGCTACAGCTGCAGGTACTGCCTCTGCCCCCACAGATACTGTAGCTGTGAGCCCTGTTGGGAGGGGGGGGAAAGGATACCACATAGCCTCATTAAAAAAAAAAAAAAAAAAAAAAAAGTTTCTCTAATGCCTTCTCAAAGGTATGAAGCAGAAGTGGAAAATATTTTTACACTGTTCTGGCCACCAAATGTCCAGGCCTGGATCTTGGTAGGCAATAACCTGAGGGTTACCTGCTGCTCATGAAAGCTAGTGATATTTTCTTTTCTTTGACAGGAGATTTTAGCGATCCATGAAATAGAATCTTTTTAATGTGTTAAGCCATATAAAAAGATGAAGACATTTACAAATAAAAAAATAACTTCAATAACTTTTATGCAAACTCCAGTTTTTAAAACAACCTACTTTGATGGGCACTTTGATTATAATTTGATCTATTATTTAAGAGAAGAGTTTAAAAGATGCTCAAAGCTGTACTGCAAAATACTGGATACTGTGCAAGGGTGTGGTGTGATAGAAAGAAATTTCTTCAAGTTTAGTTTGAAACCATTAGAACACATGATTCGATAATAAAACTATTTTCATACAATCATAAAAAAAAAAAGGGGAAAAGACAAGGGAAGAGCGTATATCCTTATGAGAAGAAAAAAGAAAGTGACCTCATGATGAGAGCACTAATGAGTTATCAATAACATTTGTGATCAAACTGGTCAATGCAACAATTGGGCCTAGAATATAAGGGAAAATCTGAAATTTGGGTTTCTTGCTGTTTCATTTGTATCACACATAGCAAGAGGAAAAGCCTTTGGTAAGAATTGATAAAAATCATAAAATGTGCCAGTTAGCTTGTTGGCTTACAGATTTAATTAGGCAAGACTTATCAGTTATATATGTTATTATTGCTTTTATACTACTAGTATGTTATTACTGCTTTTGTATTAGTATATATGTTATTATTGCTTTTGCATTATTAGTATGCTGTTTACGACAATATATCATTAGCATGTTATCTTATGTAATGAAATAAGTCAGAATTGCTCAAAAAACAAAAAGGGGGATATGTTGGGGAAACAGTTCAGAAATATACAGATTGTGAGCAATCCTGACTTACTTCAGCTTAGGCTACAGTGGGTTAATGGTTATTGAGGCCTAGTTAGAGGTTTTCTAAAAATGAGCTAATGGGAAAGAGATAACTTAATTGGCAACAGAAGAGAAAAATAATTATGTGAGAAGAGTGGCTCCATGAGAATGGAATGTGTAATTGGAATACAAAGCCACCTGCATGATATGATGGTGTAAACAAGGCTTCTCTATATAAGTGAGTGCAAGTTGTTAATAAACGATTTCATACAATCATATTGATGTGAACATGGAATCAATCCTTAAGCCTCCGCAGACTTTTTTCCCACACTGGAGCAGAGCTGGGAAGGAGCTGTGTTAGGAACGGCTGAGGAGGCTCTTGGGAGCTGCAGTTGGGTTCAGTTTCAACTTTTGGGGCCCACAGAAGTGCAGGAGCCTGGGGACAACTGCCTGAGGACAATCCTGATCCAGCCCTGCTGACTTAACTTCCCAGCTTCATCATGGACTTCATCACTACAGAACATGGAGCAATTTGGACTGTTGGATGAGCCCAGTTACTGGCTCCATGGGACTCCTTTCAGGGAGGACACTGTCCTTCTCTCACCCTCAGCTCACCTTCCCTTCTGAGAACAGTGCACTGAGCATGAGGATTAAACAGATCTCTCATGGGCTGAGATCTGGTGCTCCATGTTACAGCTGGGACACAGGACTGAGACTGGACATCAGGAAGAAATTCTCTGGTGTGAGGGTGAGTCCAGAGGAGGCCCTGGAGATGCTGGGAGGGCTGGAGCAGCTCTGGAGCCAGGCTGAGAGAGTTGGGGGTGTTCAGCCTGGAGAAGGGAAGGCTGCAGGGAGACCTTAGAGCACCTTGAAGTGCCTGAAGGGGCTCCAGGAAAGCTGGGAAGGGACTTAGGACAAGGGCAGGGAGTGATAGGACAAGAGGGAATGGTCTTAAACTGGAAGAGGGGAGATTGAGGTAGGACACTGGGAATAAATTCTTGAATTTGAGGGTGCTGAGCCCCTGTGCCAGGTTTCCCAGAGAAGCTGTGGCTGCCCCATCCCTGGCAGTGTCTCAGGTCAGGTTGGATGGGGCTTGGAGCAACCTGGGCTGCTGGGAGATGTCCCTTTTCCTGCAGGAGAGCTGGAACTGGATGATCTTGAAGGCTCCTTCAAACCCAACCATGATTCTGTGATTTACTAGCAGGAAAGTGGAAACCAGAAACATGCAAAGCTGATTGGCAGGAATTTGAAAACATTTCCATTTCCCACAGAGGCTCTGAGACCAGCTTTGAATGACCAAATCCTTTCCATGCTGCATTTCACAAGATGTTCTTTCCCTTTTGTCAAGAGGAACGCGTTGGGGGGAAAGAGGCTTAGGTTAATAGGACAAGCTCAGATCCTAATGGAATCAGAGGAGCTCCAAATCAGGGGTGGATTAATCTAAATGTGTAGTAAGCCTGTGTGGTATACATGTGGAATTGAAAATATAAAATATGTCTCTTGAATCAGTTTTTTTCCTTTTTCCTTCATCCTGCTTGTAATTACCATATGTTTACCTCAATGTATGCCTGACAGACACCTAGAAGATAAGGTTATTTATCAGGTCACCCAAAACTAGCTGGACTCCAGGAAACAAAAATAAGAAATGACTCATCACAGGAAGCCTGGAGATTTGTATGTATCAGGGCCATCTTCAATGAAGGGACCCCTCTTTCTTTTTGGGGTATAAAAAACCCTAGGAAAAGAAGGAAAAGCGGGCTTCTTCGTCCAGACGCTTCCCCAGCTCGGCCCCTCGGCTTCCAGCTACGACAAGACAGAGCAACGGCTCGAACGGCGGAGAGCCAGGAGCAGCCCCCATCCCGAGGCCAGGCCCCGCGCGCGTATGGTGATAATTTCTCTCTTTTGTTTCTCCCTCTTTTACTCTTAACGACCCCCGAGTTAAGGTGATTACTTTATACAAAGGCCTTGTTGTCAGTAAACCGGCTTTCCCTGTTTTTAGAAATAAACCCTTGTAACTAATTTTATATCCAACAGTCTTGTTATTTTGTAATTCAAGCGTCGTCTCTGGGTAGTGGCTGATTTATCCTCATAATCAATATATAAAATAATAAGCGGATCACGACAGCCTGTCAGGAGGAGAGCCTCCAACAGAACCCAGAACTGAGAATGCTGTGGAAATTACCAACAATTGAGCTTCTTCCTCCTTCATCCTCTTCTCCTCCTTGTGCCGAGCACCAAGCGCCGCCTTTTGGGCACCGAGAGCATTCGGGACTTCTTGGTTCTGCTCTGCCAGTTTCTTCCCCTCCATCTCTCCTCTCCTTTCCTTAGCCAACCTATCTGCTTCCCAAAGCTCAGCAAACATCTGCTCCTCCTTCTCTTGCTTTTTCATTTCCTCTTTCAGAGCTAGCTGGGCCAGTCAGTCTTTGCACACCTCCTGCTGATGTTTCTTCATCCACTTTTCATGAAGCTCCCCACATGGTTCTCTGAAAGGCAAGCGAAAAGTTCAAGAAAACAAAAAGAAAAGCTTAAAAAAAATAATAAGCAAATTATTAAGTCTGGAGTTGTGTGATGAATGGAGGCTCCTAGCTTGTAACTAACTCAGGCTTCCAGTACCTGAAGGGGTCCAGGAAAGCTGGGGAGGGACTTTGGACAAGGGCAGGGAGTGAGAAAACAAGAGGTGATGGTCTTAAATTGGAAGAGGGGAGATTAAGGTTGGACATGGGGAAGAAATTCTTTAATGTGAGGGTGCTGAGCCCCTGTGCCAGGTTTCCCAGAGAAGCTGTGGCTGCCCCATCCCTGGCAGTGTCTCAGGTCAGGTTGGATGGGGCTTGGAGCAACCTGGGCTGGTGGGAGGTGTCCCTGCCCATGCAGGGAGGGGTGGATTTTTATGATCTTTAAGGTCCCTTTCAACCCAAACCACTTTATGGTTCTATGACAATGGCTCAGGAAGCCAAATTCTACACTTGGGTCTGGCACCAACTCCTTCAGATGCCTCAGGAAGCACAGAGAGAGTGATTTGATGGAGATTTGGCCATTAATGAGATGAAGAGCAGGTCCTATGTTTGCATTTGAAAAAAAAAAAAATACATTTACATGCACAATGTTATATCCACAAAATGTATTTTCTCTAGAATGCACACAAGTAGCTGGAACATGCATTATGTAGTTTGGTTATTCCCTTATTAAATCCACACACAGCGTTGTTCAAGCATGTGGGTTGCTCTTTATTCAAATGAAGGCTCAGAATACTCATCTGAGAGCTCCTTCATAGCCAGCAAATACTTGGAGAAGGGAATTTAGGTTATGATACAACCAAAACACAACTATCACCTCAAACTCATATATAAGAACCTGGCAATTGCTCAGTTCCCAGTCACAGAACCACAGAATTGTGACAGTTGGAGAAGACCTCTAGGATCACCACATCCAACTACCAACATTCTCCCTGGATAAAATATATTGAGCAATATCTGTATCACCCACTGGAGCATGTCCTGAAGTGTCTCATCCACATGGTTTTTAAATCCCTCCAGGAATGATGGGGACTACAGCCCTGCCCTGGGCAGCCTGGGCCAGGCCCTGACAACCCTTTCCAGGGAAAAATTGTTCCCAAGCTCCAATCTAAACCTCCAGGTCAATTCCTCTTCTCCCATCCCTTGTTCCCTGGGAGCAGAGCCCGACCCCCCTGGCTCCAACCTCCTCTCAGGGGGTTGCAGAGAGCCAGAAGGTCTCCCCTCAGCCTCCTCTTCTCCAGACTCAACATTCCCAATTCCTTCAGCTGCTCCTCACAAGGTCTCCAGAACCTTCTCCTTGTGCTCCAGACCCTTCCCCAGCTCTGTTGCCCTGACACAAGCCAGGATGCTGGTGGCCTTCTTGGCCACCTGGGCACACCCTGGCTCCTGTTCAGCTGAATCAACCAACACCACCAGGTCCTTTTCTGCCTGGCAGCTTCCCACACTTCCTTGTGTGATCCAGGAACCTCCTGACCACTCATTCACTGGTTGTCCCAACAGCAAAAGCAGGGAGCAGCAGAGCAACAGGCATGCCAGGAACCACAGCACACTCCAAGAGGTGTCCTCACCTTCAAGGAGGTCAAACATACTACAGCATCATCAGTTTTCTTACACTGGAACTCTAGGATCTTCCTTCCAACTCCTCGATAGGAGTTGAGGTGATTACAGAGTAGGGTGCTAATTAGTGTTCATGAAAAACATATTTCTCCAGTGTTCTGAAGAAAACACCATTATTATTTGAAGTCTTACACCAGTAGAAAGAACTGTATTACCTTGAACAATGGGTTCCAAGTTGTCTCAGCAGCAGAGGAATAAAGAATTAGTTATTCTTTTTCATGCTCAGAAACTAATCTGAATTTAATTGCATGCTCAGAGGGGGAGAGAAGTTAAATAAAAGTTTGGCACCGCTGGAATATTGATAGAAAATAACCCTGCAACTGCTTGATTTCATCAAAAGAATTCCTTCAAAGCATCTTTTAGAGCAGCCCATCAACATCTGCTCCCCCAGATGGCTGGTTTTCTTCCTCACTTTGCTCTCCTAAGCTTCTTAAAATTAAAATTGTGCCTGTATGTAGCCACTTCCCCAAGACAGAAACTGCATTTATTCCCCCTCCTCTCACTTATTTATTCATTTTATGGCTGAAGGACAAAGTTGCTGTGAGAAGAACATTCTCACATGGATGCTTCTTATGTTATCACAAGAAAAAGGATGCAATGGGTTGATGCAAATTATAAAAAATTACAATTTTCTTTACAGATACCAAAGCTGAACATGTCCCTGGGTTAAAAGAGGCTGAATTATCTTTCAGCCACAATTTCTGACTCCAAGAGAATATAAAAAGTTACCAGCCCTGAGACACCCACTTTTAGGGGTCTAAATCTCAAGCTGAATCCCTTCTCCTTGGTGTGTGAAGCAAGCTAGAAGTACAAAATAAAAGGCATCCCAGCAGCACCTCCCCTAAACTATTTTAAAAGTGAATTTCAAGCACTTTGGGGGCTGCCTTTTAGAGCCAGCACCACAAATTTAGAAGTGTGTGTGCTGCCTTAGCACCTGTGAAGTGCACAGCTAAGAAATTAATATTTCTCTATGAAATCACTGAATTAGACTTGATGCACAAGTGAAAGGGAGTGTTGGGTTTTTTCCCCAGGCTCTGCACACTTGAGAAATGGGTGGTGTGGATTTCCAGAGCACTGCTGGAGCCCAGGAAGAGCTGCTTAAAATGATTACAATGACATGAAGTTAATGTTCTTTTCATCATTTCCTCAGAACACCAGAATTCCCAAGAATTGAGCAAAGCAGATTGCATGGCAAGGCCTTGGGACCTGAGAAGCACCTGAAAACCTGAAGGACTTCAAAAGTCAAGCTCAGCATCTAGGAAGATTTAGTATGGAAGGGAATTAAAGGCTCAGCTTTGGCTTGTGCTTGGGAAAAGCATGGGATAAATAAAAAATCTCAACTTTTTAAGGATTTTGGATCTATTGGGTTAATAATCATGATTTAGGCCAAATTAATAATCTTTGAACCCTTTTCACTCCAGTTCCAGAAAGCTGAAACAGAACAGAAGAAGGAATAACAAGAGAAAACTCAGGTGAAAGCACCACAGCATGGAAAATCCCAGCTCTTTAGAGGCTGCACCTCTTCAAAAACAACAGAGCTGAGGCCTTGCAACTCCTGGCCAAGCTCATAGGCCTCTACCCAAACCACTCAAATCTTTTTCTTTTATCATTTTAATAATCTTTGATTCCTCAGCTTATTATTTTCACCCTCTTGTTTGAATCGCCTCTTTGTATTATCTTATTATTTGATAAGATACCTGAATTGCTGCTCTAGTTTTTCAGCCACCAGCTGTTGTCTTGCTGTTTCTATCTTCTCTCTCAGGAGTTTTGCTCTCTTCCTCATTTTCTCTTGTCTGTCCAGCTCTGTTTCTTCAAGTGACTCCATCTCAGCAAAGTACTGACTTTTCTCTCCCTCCAGCAGCTCATGAAGTCTGTAATGAAACCGTGAAAAGAAAACCTAAAGAAATGCTCTCTGCAGAATGATGAAGTTTTAGTTTATTTGTTGTGAGCTCAAAATGGGTGTTGGGCTCCTTTCAACACTTCTTGCAAAAGCCAAAGAAGGGAATATCCAAGGAAACAGCAAATTTTAACAGGAAGATCACTCCTGTTGTGCCCACAGAGGGGATCTTCCAGCACAACGATTCTGTCCTGGCACAATTTCAGCTGCTTACCTCACAAACCCATTTCCAAGGCTGCTTTACAACTTCAGACCCCACTAAACAAATTCAGTTCATTTTCAGACTGCATTTTTCACCAGTTGATATCAGTTTGAGCCTGCACTATTGTTACCCTTAAGTGTGATCCTTCTTTGGTATTTATCCCCCCTTCTCGAATACTTAGAGACCTACAGTTGTATTTTCTCTCAAATTTGTTATTTTAGCACCACCCTGCAAACCACTCCTCACCCTGCAGGATCTCCGATGGGAAAACTCTGTCAAACTGGCAATTTTTAAACACATCACCATTTACCTCTGAAACCCGGGTCTAAGGAATCCAGAAATTCATTAATTCCAACACAAATGCCACTGCAAAATCACTCTCACTTTCATACAGTGATACTGTGTGAGCAATAATTAGAGCAGGCAAACCAAAGATAAATTTTGGGGATGCAGCTCCACTCTCTTCACTGTCTCCTTGCAAAGATGAATCTTAAGCAGCTAAATCAGAACAAAACTCATGAAGTTCAACAAAATATCCTGCACCTGGGGAGGAAAAACTCCCTGGATTAGGACAGGGTGGGAAGTGGCTGTGCAGAGAAGCTGAAGGTGATCCAGCAATGCACCCTGGTGGTAAAGGTGAGCAAGGAGGAAAAGCTCTGCCAGCAGGGCCAGGGGGTGATGGATCCTTCTTCCCACAACTGAGGAGACCTCACCTGGGGTGCTGGGTCTGGTACAGCACAAGGGAGATAAAAAATTAGTGGAACAAGCCCCGTGAAAGGCTGCTGAGGTGATTAAGGGTGTGGAGTATCCATGCTGAAAGGAGAATCTCTCCTGAGGATCTTTTAGAGAGAGCTGGGACTGTTCAGCCTGGAGAAGAGAAGGGTCAGGAAGATATCATTGATGTCTACAGACACCTAATGGGATGGAATGAAGAAAAAGGAGAGAGCTGCTTCTCAGCAGTGCCTAGAGACAGGGCAAAAGGCAAAGGGCACAGATTAAAATGTGTTATATTCCACCTGGACACAAGAAAACACTTGCTTTGTTTTCCTTTACTGGACGAGCTTACCCATAGAGACTGAGGTTGCACATTGGGAATAAATTCTTTAATTTGAGCCTTAACAGGGAAATAAAATAAATAAATAAATAAGCCCTGTACACTGTATTTACAGTGTGAAAGAACAATTAAAGGCAACTGCTTCAACAACCTAAGTGGAGGAAACTCGATAGCTATTGATCCCTTTGTAAGAGCTAGAGGGTCTGAGCCTGCCTTGTCCTCCTCAGGGAAAAAACATGGCAAAAATAAAATAAAATAAAAGGTCCAGCAATTTAAACTCGCAGGGAGTTGTGAAGGAGGCAATGAAGGTGTAGAAACCATTTTTTGGGGGGTTCATTCGCAAAATGAACGTTCCCATCCTAATTCCCAGCTATTTGAATTGGTGCTTGTGCTCAGGAACACAAAGGAAAGGGGGGGAGGGGGAAATCTGCGATTAAAAACTCCCAAGGAAACTTGATTTCCTGTGCCCCACATCACAGGGAGCTTCCACATGGCTTCCCCTGTGCCTTTCCCAGACAAAAGTGGAGGTCAGTCCCCTGGTTGACCCAGGTGACAAAGATACAGCCAGGGAGACCAAAGACAAGGGTGTTGGGGAAAAAATGTTCTCAAAGATGAAGTTGCAACTTTCCAATATCTGAAGGGGCTACAAGAAAGCTGGGGGAGGGCTTTGGACACAGGGGGGTAGGGAGAGGACAAGGGGAAATGGGTTAAAACTTGAAGAGG
>CM041114.1:7271660-7290715 GCA_023079485.1 Archilochus colubris
AAGTCTCTTAATAATCCTAGCTCTCCTTGGGACTCTCTCCAGTAGGTCCCTGCCTCTCTTGAACAACTGGATCCAGTATTCCAGGTGTGGTCTCACCAGATCAGAGTAGAGGGGTAGGAAAACCTCCCTAGATTTGCTGGACATACTTTTCCTTATACACCTGACTGTTCATGGGCTGTGCTGGTCAAGCTGGGAGGCAGACCCAGCTGATGGTGCTCACTGCCACTGACCACCTCGCACACAAGCTCTTGGGTGCCCATGCAGGGTTCTCATAGGTGCCCTGCGTGATTCCAGTGCCATGGACTGTCTTTATTGCAGAACATTCACCATCCCTGAGGGCTCTGGACAACAAAGAAGTGACAAAGGAACCAGCCTTAAGTCCCCAACCCCCCCACCCCCACCCCCCAGGACCATGATGGCATCACAGGGAGCCCCCAGAGAAAGCAGCACAGCAACAATCTCTGCAGAGTTGACTCCTTGGGCAGCTTCTTGAGAGCAAGTGTGGAAGAAGAGCTGAGCTGAGGAGATCCCCTGTGATGATAGAAGGGCTGTTCTGGAGGCCAGGTCTGTCACAGCAGTACCCGTGCCCTGTCCCTGCCTGCGGGAACAGGACTGTCACACCGCAGGGCTGTGACCAAGCTGCCAGAGCACTCAGGCCTTACCCAAGGGTGCAGAAGGAGACTGTGGAGGTGGAAAGTGGACAGCTTGGAAAAGATCAAGCGCTGGTGCTCCCAGGCAGTGCCCTTGTGCCAGGACTCTTTCCCCTCCACCTCTGCACACAGGCACTGCCCTGCAGCTCCAGAGAGGGTCTCAAAGAAAGGTCTTCAAAATAAACAAGACACTGGAAAATTCTTTATTCTATTTAAATACACCAAAAGAGCACAGCTCTTAATGAAAGTCTCTGGGTCAAAGAACATCTGGATAGAAAAATAATGAGAATGGACAAAAAAAGTAACATTCCTATATGGACATAAATTGGAAAAGAAATGGCTGATAGCTGGCTGGGTGTGTACTGAGTTACATTATGAACAAGTTGCAGAAAAAGTAACTCAGTTAAATTTTTTAAAAAAAGATCTAGAGATCAGATTTGAAAATGCACCCTTGAGCTCCTGGTTCCTCATGCTGTAGATGAGGGGGTTCACTGCTGGAGGAACCACCGAGTACAGAAATGACACCACCAGGTCCAGGGATGGGGAGGAGATTGTGGGGGGCTTCAGGCAGGCAAAGATGCCAGTGATGATGAACAGGGAGACCACGGCCAAGTGAGGGAGGCACGTGGAAAAGACTTTGATCCTTCCCTGCTCAGAGGGGATCCTCAGAACAGCCCTAAAGATCTCCACATATGACACCACTATGAGAACAAAACACACAAAAGCTAAACAAGCACTGATGACAAGGATCCCAAGTTCCCTGAGGTATGAGTGTGAGCAGGAGAGCTTGAGGATCTGGGGGATTTCACAGAAGAACTGGTCCAGGGCATTGCCCTGGCAGAGGGGCAGGGAAAATGTTTTGGCTGTGTGCAGTAGAGCAGTGAGAAACCCAGGGCCCCAGGCAGCTGCTTCCATGTGGACACAAGCATTGCTGCCCAGGAGGGTCCCGTAGTGCAGGGGTTTGCAGATGGCCACATAGTGGTTGTAGGACATGATGGTCAGGAGAAAAAGCTCTGCTGTTATGAAGAAGACAAAGAAGACGAGTTGTGCAGCACATCCCTTGTAGGAGATGAACATGAACCAGCAGTGTGCCCAGGTGGCCAAGAAGGCCAATGGCATCCTGGCCTGTATCAGGAACAGCGTCGCCAGCAGGTCCAAGGAGGTGATTCTGCCCCTGTACTCAGCCCTGGTAAGGCCACACCTTGAGTACTGTGTTCAGTTCTGGGCCCCTCAATTCAAGAAGGATATTGAGGTCCTCGAACAGGTCCAAAGGAGGGCAACCAAGCTGGTGAAGGGACTCGAACACAGATCCTATGAGGAGAGGCTGAGGGAGCTGGGGCTGTTCAGCCTGAAGAAGAGTAGGCTCAGGGGAGACGTCATTGCTCTCTACAACTACCTGAAAGGAGGATGGAACCAGGCAGGGGTTGGTCTCTTTTCCCAGGCAACTCTCAGTAAGACAAGAGGGCATGGTCTTAAATTGTGCCGGGGGAAGTTCAGATTGGAAATTAGAAAGAATTTTTTCACGGAAAGGCTGATCAGACATTGGAACGGGCTGCCTGGGGAGGTGGTGGACTCTTCGTCCCTGGAGACATTTTAAAGCAACTCGATATGGCACTCAGTGCCATAGTCTAGTCACTGTGGCGGTAGTTGATCAAGGGTTGGTCTCGATGATCTCTGAGGTCCCTTCCAACCCAGCCTATTCTATGATTCTATGAACTCTGAGAGCTGTAGGCTTAGAGCATTGCTCGTGAGTCTCTGCTGGAACACCTGGTTGGACCTTGAAGCGCCGTTCCCTAAGAGAGGTTCGTCTTGCTACAGTATCATTTCCCAAATAAAACTGAAAGTGTTGTCGCAGTGCGAGACGGAGACCTGTTTGATGCAAACAAATGTCCAACTTTATTGAATCAGAAGGCGATATTTATACACTAATCTAAGAGCTAATGCCACGTATACATATTGCTGATTGGTGATTTCTACATCTCGTTACACACGTTTTAACTTGATTGGCTACAAAACCTTTAGCAACAATTAACTAACAAAGCTTATCTTTCACACATTCGAGCTTCTTTGTGGATGTTGCAATCGTGCCGAGTCCCTTAATCTAATCGTCTTGCTTACTCCTTAACCTTCGAATGTCCTAACATACTGTTCCTTGTGGTTACAAAATATGCTTTAAGCAGCACTGTCCTTGCACATAGCCCAAAGCTTATGTTGAAATTGTTCTATCAGCAATTGTTTGGTGCTGACAGTCCGAGGCTGTACTGCCTCAGAAAGTGTAATTACCAACTAAATTCTTTATCTCTTCAGATAGTGAGAAAAGAATGAGAAAATCCTCTGATAAAGTTAAAGTCAGAAGCAAAACCCAAAATACCTTCACACACTGATGGGCCCCACTGAGCCTGCCAGAGCCTCCTCATGGCCTCATTAGAGCAGATCCCCAGAGGCCATGATTGCAGGAGGCAAAGGCCCTGTGCTGGTGGCTGTAATGCTGAAAAAACCCTTTGGTTTGTTGGATGCAGCAGAAAGGCCAAGCCCTGACCCCAGGCCCTGGGAAGACAGGTCCTGTCTCTCACAGAGGGCTCAGGGCTCTTCCTGGGGCAGTGGGGTATAAGGGTGACCGAGGATAAATGTAGGAAAATTCTTTGACACCTCCTGGCCTCCCATACGAGGGGCTATCATAATAATAAGTTTAACTTTGGCGAGGTGGGGGGGGGGCTACTGCATGGAAAAGATTTAAATCAGATCTTGAACACAGCCAAACTCCCTCCTCGGTTTTACATTTCAGTCATGTATTCTGAGGTCTGTCAGAATTATACACTGAGGACCAATATTGCTTAAAAACAGCTGGACATCCCGAGCAGTCCTGCCAAGCAAAACCATAATACATTTGTTTATGGCGTGGACTGTTACTGTTGCCAAAAACCTCAGTCTTATCCTTAGCCAAAGGGCGTTTCGAGCAGTCTATGGTGGTGCAATTTCTATCCTCACAATGCCATCCCAGAATCAGGGTGTATTTGCATCTGGAGAAACCTAGAGTTTTTCCAGTACCTGTTTTAATATCCTGATCTGTCAGCTTACGGCTGAGGTAAAATTCCCCTTCTGGGACATGGTGAAGATCCCAGGCAGGCGAATCATTGTCCCAAAAAACAGGAGTTTTACTCATACGTGCTTTAGAATAGGGATGCAACATCCATTTAGGGTGGACAGGGTGTGCCATCCACGGCCATTGTGTGAATCCCTGATGTGAGCCACAGACCCAACAATTTTGCAAATCCAGGACCATACTTATATTTTGTCCCAAACTGAGGAAAGAATTTTTATCCCAGGGTTCGTGAATCAATGTGTTCCTTGGCATATCAATCAAATCAGGTTCTGCGAAACCAACCAAACATGTTACAAGCAACAGCATTTCCGGAACAATTAGAAATAAAATCATGTTCTTATAAAGCACTGCGTGTAAGCCAAAACGGTGGCTAATCTTCTGGCTGTCACGTAGTAACTTCTTCGGCACTCAGTATCAGAGTAGCCAATTCTGAGACTGAGCCAGGGGGGAGGGTTTCCTGTTCCAAGAAACGCTGAAGCTAGTAAGCAGTCTTCCTCTCGCAATACACAAAACCTAATCACACAAAAGGACCAAAGAGACACATTGGTATCCAAGATACAAAGTAACTATTTACTGCACACAGACTATCCAATTTGTACTAATCTTGTGTTGCTTGTCATTCATATCAGTTTGTAGTGGACCAAAGCAATCAGACGCCTCTGATTACCGAGAAGTGGGTGTGAGCCAGTATCAAATCCACCTGTGCCCAATTAGGGCAGGCCCCCTATTGAGCATGTGCAAGACCAGGGGGCCAATAAAAGGTGAAACTCACAGCCATAGACTAGCTCACTCTCGTGGCGCAGCTGGTCAAGACCCAGTACTGCAATGCCGAAAGCCCCGGGTTCGAGACTCCACAGAGAGCCTCACCTTGGAGGCGATGAGCGCTAGTGGCGCAATAAAGGTAATACAGTGCTTGAGAGTGAGCTCCTTGGTGGGTGTGAGCCTCACCTTTTATTGGCCCCCTGGTCTTGCACATGCTCAATAGGGGGCCTGCCCTAATTGGGCACAGGTGGATTTGATACTGGCTCACGCCCACTTCTCGGTAATCAGAGGCATCTGATTGCTTTGGTCCACTACATCAGTTGCCACCCATGTGTTTGAATTCAGGGGATGCTGCAAAAGTAATCTAATTTTACCTATGTTAGGTAAATTCACATAAGCAGTTTGCCCAGGTTGTTGGCACTGCCTGAAATTCCTGGGAGGCTGCTTCTCAGCGTTGTTATCTTGATTAGGCGACAAGGGAAAGAATGCAGTCAGGCAGGGACAGCCCTTCACACCCCACCGATTATTGATTGTGGCAACTGCATAATTAAGTTTGTCATGCCAATTACTTTCTTGAGGCCAAATGAGCTTTTTTATTAATCCATTAGTCCTTTCTACAATTCCATTAGCCTGCGGATAGTAAGGAATATGAAAAGTCCAGTTAATATTTTCACTTTTTGCCCATTGCTGGACCAGGTGGGAAGTGAAATGAGTACCATTATCAGACTGAATACTGGTAGGTTTAGGCAAAATTCCAAAAACCTTTTTCAGGAAAGAAACAGTATTTTCCCTATTGGCTTTTGCATAAGCTTCAGCACATGTTAACCCAGATATCACTTCCACCATTACAATAACATATTGTTTGTTTCCTGACTTCCGGAAGGGTCCTATATAATCTATTTGCCAAGTAGACCACAATGTTTTACCATCTCTGAGATGTAAGTGATCAGCTGTCAGAGGATGTTCTCCCAATCGAATTTTACATAAATCACAAGCAGAAATAATTGTTTTACATTGCTCACGTGACACAGATCAGCCACGTGATTGTGCTTCTTTATATAAATCAAAGATACCAGAATGACCCCTTTTGCAATGAAGCCATTCCAACAATTTTCCCCATTCTTGGACTTCACCTTGATTAAGAGCATCTCTGATTTCAATTACATTAATTCTTGCCAATTCATCAACTAGGTTATTATATTTGCTTGCTTCATTTTTCAAATTGGATTGGTGAGAAGGTACCCATCCTACATGAAAATTGGGATTTCGTTTAGCAATTTCTAGGATTTCCTTCTATTTTTCTGTATGCCATACTGGTACACGATTAATTTCCCAATTATTAATCTCCCAGAAAGTTACCCATTCAACACAGCCTTTAAATACAGCAAAAGAGCCTGTATAGATATATACAGGTTCTGTAGTGGCTTTTTCTTTTAGAAATACATTCAAAACAGCATCCAGTTCACCTACTTGTGCATTTCCTTCATCTTGATTTATTATTTGTTCCCCTGTGGAAGGTTTAATTGCAGCTGATTTAAAAAACCATGTTTTCCCCTGTCTTCTGGAAGAAGCATCAGTGAACCAGGCATTATGCATACTGCTTTCAAATTCTGGGGCTTCCTTAATGCGGCTCGGAGTTTTCATAATTAAATCTTTTCCATTTGTGGAGTCAAGGGGTTCCTGAATTCAATTGCTTGTCTGGGCCTTTAACAATTTGAAACAGCTCAGCAAAATATTCAATTTGGGAAAACCATTTCCTGATAGTCCCTTTCTGAGAAATCCCATCAGGGGGCAGTTTCCCAGATAAGACCTAGTTAAGCACTTTAAAGGGTCCCTGCAGGATTTCCTGTTGTTTTCTAATTATCTTGCTTGTCTCTTTCAGTGCCTTGCTGACTGTAAGCAAAGCCTTTTCTAGAATTGAATAGCGCTTTTCAGAGGCTTTTAATGACTGTAAATAAAACGATATAGGTCTGGGGGGTCCTGCTGGGCCTCGTTGCCAAAAGTGATAAGAGAAGGCGCTAGGGGAAAAACCCTATTCAATTATTATCGGGTCTGCAGGGTGGAGAGGTCCCAGGGTCTGAAAGGTTTGTGCCTCTAGGAGTAGAAGTTTTAAAGCTTCCTCATGGTTGTGATTCCACTCCCATAGGCGATGCTTTTTCAGCAGGTCATATAAAGGCCTGGCATGTAAAGGCATATAAAGGCTCTGGTATGTGCTTTCGCCAATATTGCAAAGTCCCCATAATTTCCTGCAATTCCTTTTTATTTGTGGGTGCTTTTATTTCTCCTAAGTGAGAAAGTGTATCAGTAGGAATGGTCCCTGTTCCAACTTTCCAGTTGATCCCTAGAAATTTAGTTTCTTGGGACGGAGGTTGTCTTTTTTCCTCAGGTATTTCAATTTGTAAGCTCGTTAAGTGCCAAATTATGGCATCATAAACTGTTCTCACAGCTTGCTCACTTTTACCACCTATCAGTACATCATCAATGTATTGGTAAATCTTCACATCTGGGTTATTTTTTATTTCGGTGATATTTTCCAGATCCTGTGCAAGAGCACGGTGAGCCAGCGCGGGATAATGTTTATAGCCCTGAGGTAACATGGTGAAAGTATATTGTATTCCATTCCAGGTAAAAGCAAAGTATTTTCGATCTTCAGGGTCAATTGGAATTTGGAAAAACATATCTTTCACATCCAGAGATGCAAGCACTGGGTGTGCTGCTTCCTGGATTTCTAGCACCAGATCTGCAATGTTTGGGATGGCTGCAGTTAATTTTTCAGTATTGGCATTCAATTTCCTATAATCTACAGTCATTTTCCATTTTCCATTTGGTTTTCTTATGGGCCAAATCAAGGAATTATAAGGTGAATGACAAGGCACAATTATACCTTTCCGTTTCAAGTCAGAAATTACATCCCTGATACCTTCTCTAGCTGCTAAGGGAATAGGATACTGCTCAATATTCGTGATTTTGCTTTGGGGGAGGCGAGGGGCGGCTGTTAGCAGTCTAACTTTAAGACTGGGGGTGCCAAAATTCCAAAGACAACCGTTTTCATCTCTCCACGATCTGCCAATCAATACATCCATTCCTAACAAATTGTAAGGGATATTATCTACAATAATCTGGGTTTGGATTAACTCTTCGTCTCCCGGTAGTTTAAGGGAAACTTTAGCTGTCTTTTGCAACACAGTGGTTCCCAAAGCACCACTAACAAATATTGGTTTGAGTGAAGAATTAATACCACTAATTTTTTGGCTATATCAGATTTTAACGTGGAGATCTGTGCCCCTGTGTCCACTACAAATGTGACAGGGTAGCATTTTGGCCCAACAGCGCATGTAAGTTCCAAATCTCCGTTTTTATTCAAGACCAATCTTAGCACATTTTGCCAGTCTTTTGGAGGACTTGATATTTTAGGATTTGATTGTTCATAATTTTCAGAGCAGTCATTTTGATTTGTAGGGAGAGTTTCCTAAGGTTTATTCAGGGGGTCAGTAGAATTTACTGAACTGGGGTCAGGACCTGTCTCCTCTCTCTGCTGCCTTTTTGCTTTCTTTTTAGTAGCAGAGCGAGGGCTTTTTAGTTTCCCGAATTATGGGAATTTCCAGATCTTTCCCCTGAATGTGACCTGGCAGGCCATTCTTCTACCAAGGCTTTTAGATGGCCATAGGTAAAATTGTGAGTCAACAGTGAAGGGGGAACGCCTTTTCACTTAGCTTCCTCTTTAAGCTTTGCAAAAGGTCCCAATTCACCTGGTGGTGAATTATTTCTGTCTCGAGTGGGCCTATTTGGACGTGGAGTATTAGTATTAGTATTAATATTATTATTATTATTATTATTTCTGTAATTGTTATTTCTTTGTCTGCCTCCTCTACTTGCAACTGTCCAGTCACCCCGTAATTCCTCCTGCTGGTTAGGAGGAATTTGGGGAGGCCTGGCAGCCGCAGCGGCATACGTCAATTTTTTATTATCATTATATTTTGCTGGGGTTAGAGGAATTCTTACAGATGTAGAATCAGCTTCAGGTGCCACATATTTGCGTCCAAATTCTGTCAATTCAGTAAGCAGATCGGACCAAGTATAGTCCATGCCTAATAGCGAATTTCTATTTGACTTTTCGATTCTAGCCTTGATCTGTAGGGCTAGATTTTGCAGTTGCGTAGGTAACCTTCTGATGAGAATATCCATCCTCTCAGGTTTTACCTTTAGCATAAGTGGGTTCTCCTGGTTAATCACCAGAGCATGGTCATAAATCATTTGAATCACACTGGCTTTATGAACATTATCCAGCAGCTGGGTGAGGCCTCCTCTTAATACATGGGGTTCTCCTCTTGTTATGGGATCATTGAAGCCCATATTATAGGCAGCTTGTTGGGTCAGGGACCAGGGCGCTCTGGAGTTACCAGTAATTAACATAACTCCAGGACCCGAGTGACCGGATGCTTCTTTTTCTGATAATAATATGTGGTCTCCACTGGAAGATGAAACCCTTACCACATAGTCTATATCAGTTTCCATAGGCAATCTGCCAAATTGTCTTTGTAATTGGCTCAGTTCCAGAGGAGAATATGGAAACTCCTTATGAGTCACCAGTTCTCGCCCTGAATCTAATTCGCCTGTATGCTCTGTTCTACTTACAGGACGAAGACGTTTATGTGTTACAGGCAAATTTTCTTCTGAAGAATCAGAAGTCTCATGACAGGAGGAAGATTGAGTAGAGGATTTCTTGCTCATTACAGCGAGCTGCTGAACTTTTTCCTCCAATTTATCAAATTTTTTAGCTCCAGTTCTTATAAAAGTGCTGATCCATTTGCATAATTCAGCCATTTCTCCCTCGGGCGGGTTAACAGCCTGAGGGGGAGTGCCTGCTTGTGTGGTAGCAGCTTTCAGCTGCGGCTTTGATTTTAAAATGGAGGGTCTGCCCCTCTTTTTAGGTGCAAAATGCACAGGTTTTCTGCGGGGTTTTTCAGGAGATACATGTTCCCCATCGTCCGATGTATATTCAGACGCAGATGTAGTGCCTTCCAGCATTGGGCCAGGGTCAGTACTGATTTCAGAATTTGGCTCAGCTTCCTCAATATTTCTTAGGAGGGCCCTGAATTCTACAAACATGCCACCTTCCAGATTTTCCAATCTTTGGCGCATTTCTTCCTTCTCCAGCCAAATTATAGCAGCCAGGATAAAAAAGGCACGAGTGTTGAAAAAGTCTAACCCTTGTTTTTTCACACGTTTTTTGGAATCTTTGTCCAGAGCAGAAGGAGCGTCTAAGATTTTTACTGATTTGGCAAGGGTGGTAAAGTCACCTTTCTTATAATTTGTGTAAATTAAATCATAAAGAGTATCCTTCAGGATATAATTATGAGTTGTTAGGTGGTCCCAGAAAGGATGAACAAGAGCATATTCACGGAATTCTTCCTCCTGATAGAGAGAAACAGTCTGGCTTTTACCTCCACTAGTGTGCCCATGTGCAGTCAGTTCTCTAAGGAGAGCAGGTGGGAGGTGGTGCAGTGGAGCTGTATCTGGCTTTTACCTCCACTAGGCTTAGCAGACCAAGCGATGGCCTCCATTTGTTTTTACTTTGACTTTAAGTTATTTTAAATTTCTTTAAGAGTTAGTTTTGCAATTCAGGCGTCAGTCTAAGAGCAGGCTCTGATATTAGTCCTCGATTTGATCCTGTCCGTGACGCCAATAAAAATGTCGCGATCCGCTTATTATTTTATATATATTAATTATGAGGATAAATCAGCCACTACCCAGAGACAATGCTTGAATCACTTAATAACCAGATTGTTGGATTTAAAATTAGTTACAAGGGTTTATTTCTAAAAAACAGGGAAAGCCGGTTTACTAGAAACAAGGCCTTTTGTATAAAGTAATTACCTAAACTAAAGAGTCGTTAAGAGTAGCAAAGGGAGAACAAAAGAGAGAAATTGTCACCATGCGCGGGGCCGGCCTCGGGCTGGGGGCTGCTCCTGGTTCTCTGCTGTTCGAGTCGTTGCTCTGTCTTGTCGTAGCTGGAAGTCGAGGTGCCGAGCTGGGGGAGCGTCTGGACGAAGAAGCCCACTTTTCCTTCTTTTCCTAGCATTTTTTATACCCCAAAAAGAAAGAGGGGTTCTCTTCATTCAAAATGGCCCTGATACATACAAATCTCCAGGCTTCCTGGGATGAGTCATTTCTTTGTTTCCTGGAATCCTGCTAGGTTTGGGCGACCTGATAAATAGCCTTTATCTTCTAGGTGTCTGTCAGGCATACACTGAGGTAAACATATGGTAATTACAAGCCGGATGAAAGGAAAAACTGATTCAAGAGACATATTTTATATTTTCGGTTCCACATGTATACCACAGTGTGACACTGGTGAAAATCATTGAATCCATCCAGAAGAAATACTTGATATTGGCAAGGAATGTAGGAAAAGGTTTAGGCCCATCTTCACCATCAGAAAATCCATCGGGGTGAGAGACCCCAGAGATGTCCTGACTGCGGGAGATGGTTTAGCGACAGCTCGGATCTGGTCCAACGGTGACACCATCACACAGGCACCATGTCCTACACCTACCCTGACTGCAGGAAAGGTTTTAGCGGGAGATCAGCTTTTATCCAGCATCAACGGATCCATATGCGTGAGAAACACTTTAAATGTTCCGAGTGTGGGAATGACTTTAGCCGGAGTTCCAGTTTATCACGGCATCACCATATCCACATGGGAGAGAGACCCTATGAGTGTCTGGAGTGTGGGAACGAGTTTACCCAGAGTTCTGCATTATCACGCCATAACCTCATCCATACAGGAGAGAAGTTGTATCCCTGCACACACTGAGGGAAAGCCTTCAACAACAGCACCTCTTGGATTCATCACCAACATGTCCACACTGGGGAAAAACCCTACATGTGTCCCCAGTGTGGGAAGGGCTTCACAACCAGCTTGAGTCTCTCCCAACACCTACGGATCCATAAGGGTGGATGTCCCTACAAGTGTCCCGACTATGGGAAGAGCTTTGCCAGGAGCTCTGATCTCATCAGGCATCGTCTCATCCACACAGGAGAGAAATCCTACTCATGTCCCCACTGCTCCAAGAGCTTCAGGCAAAGCTCCCATTTGCTGAGACATCAGCATCTTCATAGGGGTGATCGACCCTAATGCTGGTCCCAGTGTGAGAAGAGTTTTTACCAGAGCTACAATGTAATCTCTTGTCACCAGACCCTCCTCAGCCATCACCAGAAATGAAGGGGCCTGGCCAAGGTCACCACATTTTCCAGTCTTTAGAGTTTCCAAGCTTCCACATCTTTAGATTCTTTGAAAACAAACAAGGTAAAAGAAAGAAGTGATTATCTCAATGACACACTCGTTAGAGGAGGTGTGTCAAGGTTTAACACTGGCCCAGCGGTTAAACCGAAACAGACGCTCTCTATTAACAACTCTCTCTCCTCCTTGATGAAGAAGGGAGAGAGAACAAGGGAGAGAGACTTCTCAGTTGGAGATTAAACTACAAGACTTGAATGAAACAGCAATGATAGAATAAATTAGTGAACACATACAGAAATATAGGAAAAAAAAATGAGAACCAGCCTCCTCCCCCTTCTCCCCCAACGACTCTCACGTCAACCGAGGCTGCAGGGTAGCCCTGGGAAAGTCCAGGCTGGACTCCTGGAGTTGGTAGCATTCGGGAGTTGGAGGCAGGAAAAGAAGCAGGACGATAGGCAAGAAGGGAAGCAGCTAGCTGAAGCAGGAAGAGGCGCCGGAAGAAGAGAGCAAAATTTGGAAAATCCCTCAAATTTATATTGAGTGTGACGTCTATGGGATGGAATACTCCGTTTGGTCAGTTAGAATCATAGAATCATAGAATCATAGAATCCTTGGGGTTGGAAGGGACCTCGAAAGATCATCTAGTCCAACCCCCCCTGCCAGAGCAGGGCCACCTAGAGCACTTCGCATAGGAACATGTCCAGGCGGGTTTTGAATGTCTCGAGTGAAGGAGACTCCACAACCCCCCTGGGCAGCCTGTTCCAGGGCTCTGTCACCCTTACAGTAAAAAAGTTTTTTCGAATATTCAACTTGAACCTCCTATGCTCCAATTTACACCCATTACCCCTTGTCCTATCACTGGTCACCACTGAGAAAAGCCTAACTCCATCTCCCTGACACTCACCCCTTACATATTTGAAAACATTGATGAGGTCACCCCTCAGTCTCCTTTTCTCCAAACTAAAGAGACCCAGCTCCCTCAGCCTTTCCTCATAAGGGAGATGTTCCACTCCCTTAATCATCTTAGTAGCTCTGCGCTGGACTCTTTCAAGCACTTCCCTGTCCTTCTTGAACTGAGGGGCCCAGAACTGGACACAATACTCCAGGTGCGGCCTCACCAATGCAGAATAGAGGGGGAGGAGAACCTCTCTTGACCTACTAACCACACCCTTTCTAATGCACCCCAGGATGCCATTGGCCTTCTTGGCCACAAGGGCACATTGCTGGCTCATGGTCATCCTCTTGTCTACCAGGACCCCCAGGTCTCTTTCACCTACACTGCTCTCCAGCAGGTCAGCCCCCTACCTATACTGGGACATCGTGTTGTTCTTCCCCAAATGCAAAACTCTACACTTCCCCTTGTTGAATTTCATCATGTTTCTCTCTGCCCAAATCTCCATCCTGTCTAAGTCTCTCTGAATGGCAGCACAGCCTTCTGGTGTGTCAGCCACTCCTCCCAGCTTAGTATCATCAGCAAACTTGCTGAGGGTACATTCTATACCCTCATCCAAGTCGTTGATGAAGATAATGAACAACACCGGTCCCAGTACCGACCCCTGAGGGACTCCACTAGTCACACAAACATCTAACATCTATCTTGTCTGTTCCTCCCCAAAGGAGGGCTCCTGGATGGTAAAATGCTTTCCTCAGAGCTGAGCAGTGTCCTTGGCTCTGCATACCAGTCCCTGGCAGTACCTATAAACATCAAGCGTTATCAGCCCCAAAAGCAGACATTGTCTGAGGGACCTGCTGCCAATCTCAGCAACTACTTAAAGAGGCTCAGCTGAAAGCAAAAGCACAAGACAGAGAATCACCTTTATCCTGGCCCAAACCAGGACAAGGTGTCTGAATGGGACAAGGTCTATTTCTTTTTTTAGTTCAGGAACACCCATATGAAGCATTTTAGAGTGAACTTGAAGTAGGACTCTGAAAGAAAACAGGACTGAAAATTTGGGATTGTGTCATTTTGAGGTGAAAAGAAACCTTTTCCACTAACATGCCCTTTTAAGGAAATTTAGACGCAGAAATTATACTTTACACTTCAGTGTCCAGATGATTGTGGCTGCAAAACTGGGTGGATGTACACTAGCCTGAAGTTTGATACCATTTGTTTTTTTTTTTTTTATTAATAAGATACTCAATGAAATTTTACAAATGTGCAATGGAGCAATCTCTTATGGCTGTTGGGGTGCAAAGGGTTGGAGAATGCTTTGTGTGCTTTGTGGTTGGGACCCTGTCCTCAAAACCCTCTCTCTTTGTCCCACCCTGAGGTGTGCATAAACCAGTTTCCAGCACAGTGACTGGAGAGGTAGGAGATAGAGCTGATGGAGTGTAGAATAAAAATCCGCGGAGGCTTAAGGACAACACGTAGTCACCAATATGGTTAAAGTGAAGTTGTCTATTAACAATTCATGCTCGCTTTATATAGAACCCTTGTTTATATAACGATATCTTGCAGGTGGCTATATCTTGGCCACAGATTCTATTCTCACAGAACTTCTGCTGGCTAATCATTACTCTGCTATTCTTCTTTTCCTGCTGCCAGCTCCTTTATCTTTTTCCCAGAGCTCATCTTTCAGTAACCTTGGAACTAGGTCTCACGGCCCTTATCTTACTCTCGCTAAAGCTAGTCAGGATTGCTGACGTCTGGTTTTTTCCAGACAGTTTCCCAACAGTGGAGAAGAGAGAGACTGAGCTGTCCGAATGGCCATGACTCCATCTATTCAGCTGAAACCGTTGGCTCGGCAGACCATTCTCTATCAGTAACTGTAAACATTGAGTGTTATCAGTCCTAGAAACAGACACTGAGAAACTTGCTATTCATTCCAGCAAGTGCAGATACTTGCAAGAGACTGAACTGAAAGCAAAATTACAAGACAGAAAATTAGCTTTATCTTGGCCCAAATCAGGACATTGCACCCCTTATTCCATACCTTTTTTTCATGCTCCAGTCATTACCATCACTTATCCCTAAATTCACCTCTACACAAATTATTACTCTCTATATATACTAAAGCCCACTAAGATAATTTAGTTTATGATTGCCGATGTTCATCTATTGTAGCAGACTCTTAAAGCAAGAAATGATTGTCACAGTTTATGTCCATGGTCTACAAGTTGCAGGTTGCAGATGTTAACTTCGAGGAAGTTACTGGATGCCAGTGAATGAACCCAGTTCTGGTTTCATCACCACAACATTATCCTGAAAACCACTAACAGAACACTGTTAATTTGTGCAATAATTCACATAACAGCAATTAATGTCGGGCATGAATTCATACTCTCCAAAGTTCCATGCTTTACTGATTTAGCTAGCCAAGCAAAAATTAGGTATTCTCACCCAGTGTTAGATTCCCCTGTATTACACATTGTACTTCTCCATCGTCCATCATCACCCACCAAGTGTGTCCAGGCCCTTGAGCAAAAGGAACCCCACGAATGGGTGTGCCTTTCCCAGAGGCAGAAAAAACACAGTTTTCCCTAGCAGATTCTTTTCATGCACCACAGGCACTTTGTCCCCATCTACTGTGTGTAGAAGATCGGACTGAGCAGGACCAGCTCGATTGATGGAACCCCTGGTGTTAACTAACCAGGTGGTTTTGCCAAGTGCTTGTCCCAGTTTTTAAAGGTTCCACCACCCATTGCCTTTAAGGTAGTTTTTAACAGTCCATTGTACCTTTCAATTTTACCTGAGGCTGGTGCATGAAAGGGAATATGGTATCCTGAGGCAGTACAATCTCGAACTGTTAGTACCGAACAATTGTTGATGGAACAATTCGACCATAAGCTTTGGGCTATGTGCAAGGACAGTGCTGCTTAAAGCATATTTTGTAACCGCAAGGAGCAGTACGTTAGAACACTCGAAGGTTAAGGAGTAACCAAGATTAGATTAAGGGACTCGGCACAATTACAACATCCACGAAGAAGCTCGAATGTGTGAAAGATAAGCTTTGTTAGTTAATTGTTGCTAAAGGTTTTGTAGCCAATCAAGTTAAAACGTGTGTAAAGAGATGTAGAAATCACCAATCAGCAATATGTATACGTGGCATTAGCTCTTAGATTAGTGTATAAATATCGCCTTCTGATTCAATAAAGTCGGACATTTGTTTGCATCAAACTGGGTCCCTGTTTTGGACTGCAACAAATGGTGAACCCCGACGTAGAACGGGCTAAAGACTGTAAATAAAAATTAAAAAATTGCTAAAGATTATTAAAGAAAAAAGAAGATTGAAGATTATCCGGTCGCAGGTCTCCAACAACTCGAGAGTGAAGAAAAAGGCTGAAAGGAAGCCGGTAATTGTGGTGCGCACCTTCATCACCTCCTTGCGATTGGCAGGTGAGCTTGGAGAAACTTTTTGTTATGGGTTTAAAAGAAGAACGAGACGTTTATTGTACTTTAAAGACTTTACTTAATAAGGATAAAAAAGTTATACCGGGCCATGATCTAAAACTGGTTTTAAAATGGACTCGTGAGCATTTTTCTGACATCAATTCGGTCTCTATTTATGAGCCTACATTTTGGGACGAAGTCGGAGTTAAATTATGGGATGCCACTACACGGGGCAATAATGAAACCGCCAAACTCTTATCACCTTGGCGAACACTTTTTGAAACTTTAAAAGGAAAAGAGTCTACTACTTCATCTGCCCCCCTTTCTGCCCCCCCACTGCCAACCACTGCTGCTATGGTGAATGCGAATTTGGACCCAGAACCCTTTGACCCTGGGGATTGGATGAAAACTAAAATGGGACTGAGAAGCAAAACTAAAAGCGACCGAAAACACCACCAGAATCATCGGAGTTCCCAGAGGGAGAGAAGCCGGAGAACACAGGCGAGGAATCTTGGAATGCAGACTCCCGACCTTGTGCCTGCCTGTCGCGGCTCCCGACTGCTCTGCCACCTTTCCACCTCGAAAGCCTGATTTATCTTCTTAACCACAGTTGCCATCAATTAATCCTCTGCTTCACCTGTCAACACCATCAGTGCCTGCTATAGAGCAACAGCCAAGGAAAGAACTGGGACTCGGAAACAAGCAACTAAGGAAACTGCTGAAGAAGCTGACAGAACTGGAGACCAAGGATGAGTATACCCCTGAAAAAACTCTAGTTTTTGCTCCGGGGAACATCCCAAACAATGGGGCACTAATCCATTTTTACCCCCTGATCCATTCCCTATTCCTGCTCCTATTTCCCTTAACCCTTTAACACCCACTGCTCTACCTCTTCCAGATCCAGCATGGGGAGGGGAGGGTAGTGGGAGAGGTTGTATTGTGTATCCAGTAACTAGATGGAAGGGAATTATTCAAAATGCTATAGTTGAAGGAGAAATGGTTCCCAATATGAGTCCAATGGTTTTCCAGTGATTGTGGGACCAGGAGGAGAAGGTCAATGGGTTGCATTAGATTGGAAAATGGTAAAAAGAAGCCAAAGTTGTCATTACGCAGTACGGTTTGAAATCGGTTTGAGTCATCTCATTTGCAACATTCTTTTTACTGCTCAATTGTTGATGCCATACGACACAAAAATGCTCATTAATACTCTGTTAACTCCTTCTCAACAATTGCAATATAGTTCTCAATATTGATGTATATTGTGGTGCATGGTACACAGGTGTTTCATACAGAGATAAAAAACTTGGTTGGTAATTATACTTGCAGTTTTGGTTTAGGAAATTGTACTATTTCATTTTGTTTCAGGGTGACTTTACCAGATTTTAGTAGCAATATCATTTCATTTTTTAATCTTCTAGTGGTGGTTGTTAGTTTTTCTTATATATTGGTGAGAAGTAAGACAAAAAACACAGTTATGATAATGAGTATGCCTTTTTGGAGGCTGGAAGTTGCTGTGGAGAGCAAGAGTTGCTCCTGGTACGGAGAGCACTCCCACTCCTGCCTCCGCAGCCGCTTGTTCCCCCCCCCCCCCGCACACACTACTGCTGCTCAGAAAATGAGCCCACCATACCTTAAAAACTATATTACAGAAACAAAAAGGAGGGTTTGTTTTTTTTTTATAGACCATGGCCTGAAAGTTGCTGAGGAGAATGAGAACTGCTCCTCGTACAGAGAACACAGAGTAAAAAAAAAAAAAAAAAAAACAAAAACAAAAAAAAAACCAAACAAACAAAAAAAAACCACAACAACAAAAAAAGTGTGTGTGCCTTTGTTATCCATAGGCTTGGAATTTTGTCTGCAAATAATTTTATTTGGCTTTTTAGGCTTTAATTTGGCAACCATGGAGGAAACTAGGACTCCACCGTGCTGTGATCCGGGAGGGGTCTGGGGACGCTTTTGGGGCCCCCCGACCAATTTTTGTCGGATAAGCCTCCTCTACCCCCTTGGTTCTATGCGCCAGTGGACATCTGAACTTCCTCATACTAAAAAGTTGTTTAAGTCCTTCCACTGCAGTGTGAAATGTGCTTTTCGTATTGTATTGATAACAGGCTTTTGTTAATGTTGTAATTCATGTGATCGTTTATATGTTGACTAAGGGATCCCTCGTCTATATGTTGATTGTTGATTGTGCTATTCTGTTGCACTGCTCTTTTTATTGTTAGCTTTTAGGTCATATTTGTGAAGATTTTAATGGAATGTGTTGTATGAATCTTTCTGATCACTCTCAATCTATACATGCTGCAATACAATCACTTAAAGAAGGGATCACGCATTTGCAATCACAAGATAATTGGTACTGGTTTGATAAACTTTTTTCAGGATGGGGTTTAACAGGATGGTTAAGAAGTTTAGTTAAGACTGTTTGTTATGCTTTATTTGCTTTCTTGCTTTTGCTAACATTGCTACCTTGTATCTTCCAATGTTTTCAACGGATGCTCAATCGTGCCATGAAAAGAGTTTACCTTGTTCAGTCAGAAGGGGGAATTGAGGCAGTACAATCTCGAACTGTTAGTACCGAACAATTGTTGATGGAACAATTCGACCATAAGCTTTGGGCTATGTGCAAGGACAGTGCTGCTTAAAGCATATTTTGTAACCGCAAGGAGCAGTACGTTAGAATACTCGAAGGTTAAGGAGTAACCAAGATTAGATTAAGGGACTCGGCACGATTACAACATCCACGAAGAAGCTCGAATGTGTGAAAGATAAGCTTTGTTAGTTAATTGTTGCTAAAGGTTTTGTAGCCAATCAAGTTAAAACGTGTGTAACGAGATGTAGAAATCACCAATCAGCAATATGTATACGTGGCATTAGCTCTTAGATTAGTGTATAAATATCGCCTTCTGATTCAATAAAGTCGGACATTTGTTTGCATCAAACTGGGTCCCTGTTTTGGACTGCAACAGT
>CM041114.1:7296114-7436001 GCA_023079485.1 Archilochus colubris
GGTAGGGTTCCATGTGAGGTTGAGCCAGCCCAAGTTTTCCAGTGGTCACTCTTTGCATTTGTTTTCCAGTCCCGGCACATTCGGACTTCGGGACCCTATTCAGCAATAGGGGCAAATGGCGCTTAGGGCTTGTATCTTCCCGACTGTTCGTGTGAGCCCGTAGGCCGATTGTTGGTGGTGCTGTGGGTAGGGTTCCATGCTTGAGGGTTAAAAAAGGCCAGCCCAAGTTTTCAGTGGTCACTCTTTGCATTTGTTTTCCAGTCCCGGTGTCGGACTTTGGGACCCTATTAGCAGCAGGGCAAATGGCGCTTAGGGCTTGTATATTCAAGGCTGGTGGTCAACGGAAACCCTTGGGCCGTTTGTTGGTAGTGCTGTGGGTAGGGTTCCATGTGAGGGTTAAGGCCAGCCCAAGTTTTCAGTGGTCACTCTTTGCATTTGTTTTCCAGTCGCCGGTATTCGGACCCGGGACCCTATTCAGCAATTTGGGCAAAGGCCACTTAGGGCTTATATTCAAGGCTGGTGGTCAAGCGAAACCCGTAGGCCGATTGTTGGGCGTGGTGCTGTGGGTAGGGTTCCATGTGAGGGTTAAGGCCAGCCCAAGTTTTTCCAGTGGTCACTCTTTGCATTTGTTTTCCAGTCCCAGTGAGACTTCTGGACCCTATTCAGCAAATTCGGGCAAATGGCATTGAGACTGTATATTCAAGGCTGGTGGTCAAGCGAGCCCGTGAGCCGATTGTTGGTGGTGCTGTGGGTAGGGTTCCATGTGAGGTTAAGGCCAGCCCAAGTTTTCAGTGGTCCTCTTTGCATTTGTTTTTAGTCGGTGTTCGGACTTTGGGACCCTATTTCAGTTATAGAGTGTGATGTGGCATGTAGGGCTGTATATTCAAGGTTGGTGGTCAGCGGAAACCCGTAGGCGATTGTTGGTGGTGCTGTGGGTAGGAGGTTCCATGTGAGGTTAAGGCCAGCACAAGTTTTCCAGTGGTCACTCTTTGCATTTGTTTAGTCCTGTGTACCATTTCAGGACCCTATTCAATAATTCCGGGCAAATGGCAGCAGACAGCCATATTCAAGGCTGGTGGTGTGAAGCCGTGGCAGTTGTTGGTGGTGCTGTGGGTAGGGTTCCATGTGAGGTTCATTATTAGGGTGCCAGTGGTCACTCTTTGCTTTTGTTTTCAGTCACCGAGTGACCGGACTTGGCAGTTCCTATTCAGCAATAGGGGGGCAAATGGCCGCTTAGGGCTTCATATTCAATTTTGGTGGTCAAGCGGAAACCCGTAGGCCGATTGTTGGTGGTGCTGTGGGTAGGGTTCCATGTAGTTCAAGGCTAGCCCAAGTTTTCAGTGGTCACTCCTTTGCATTTGTTTTCCAGTCCAGTGACCGGACTTGAGGACCCTATTCAGCAATAGGGGCAAATGGCAGCTTAGGGCTTGTATATTCAAGGCTGGTGGTCAGCGAGCCAGCAGGCCGATTGTTGGTGGTGCTGTGGTGGGTTCCTTGAGGTTAAGGCCAGCCCAAGTTTTCGGTGGTCCTCTTTTGCATTTGTTTTCCAGTCGGTATTGGACTTCAGGTTTCGTATTATTCAATAATTTGGGCAAATGGCCACTTGGGGCTTGTATATTCAAGGCTGGTGGTCAAACAGAAACCACGTAGGCCGATTGTTGGTGGTGCTGTGGGTAGGGTTCCATGTGAGGGTTAGGGCCAGCCAAGTTTTCAGTGGTCACTCTTTGCATTTGTTTTTGATCCTGGTGTTGGACTTTGGGGACCCTCTTCAGTTATAAGGGCAAATGGCCGCTTAGGGCTTATATTCAGGCTGGTGGTCAGCGGAAACCCGTAGGCCGATTGTTGGTAGTGCTGTGTGGTGGGAGTTCAGCATGTGAGGGTTAAGATAGCCCAAGTTTTCAGTGGTCACTCTTTGCATTTTGTTTCAGTCCACGGTATTCGGACTTGAGGACCTATTCAAGCAATAGGGGCAAATGGCATGAAATGTATATTCAAGGCTGGTGTCAGCAAAACCATGTAGACCAGTTATTGGTGAATTGCTGTGGGTAGGGTTCCATGTAGAGGTTAAGGCCAGCCCATTTTAAGTGGTCACTCTTTGCATTTGTTTTCCAGTCCCGATGTTCGGGACTTGGACCCTATTCAGCAATTGAACAAATGGCCATGAGCTTGTATATTCAAGGTTGGTGGTCAAACAGAAACCCGTAGGCGATTGTTGGTGCTGTGGTAGGTTCCATGTGAGGGATAAGGCCAGCCAAATTTTCAGTGGTCACTCTTGCATTTGTTTTCAGTCCTGGTGTTCTGACTTTGGGACCTATTCAGTTATAGGGGCAAATGGCAGCTTAGGGCTTGTATATTCAAAGTTGGTGGTCAAAGCAGAAACCCAATGGCTTGATTGTTGGTGGTGCTGTGGTAGGAGTTCCCGCTATGAGGTTAAACCCTTCAAATTTCCGTCGTGCTCTCCCCCGTTTGTTTTCCAGTCCCGGTATTCGGACTTTGGACTACATTCTAGCAGTCAAGACGGAAATGGCATGGGCTTATGTATTCAGGCTGGTGGTCAAGCAAACCCGTAGGCCGATTGTTGGTGGTGCTGTGGTAGGGGTTGAGGGTTAAGGCCAGCCCAAGTTTTCAGTGCTCACTCACCCCTTTGCATTTGTTTTCCAGTCCCAGTGTCGGACTAGGACCCTATTCAGCAATTCGGGCAAATGGCCACTTAGGGCTTGTATATTCCAAGGCTGGTGGTCAAGCGGAAACCCGTAGGCCGATTGTTGGTGGTGCTGTGGGTAGGGTTCCATGTGAGGTTAAAGGCCAGCCCAAGTTTTCAGTGGTCACTCTTTGCATTTGTTTCCCAGTCCCTGGTATTCGGACTTGAGGACCTATTCAGCAATAGGGGCAAATGGCAACAGGGCTTGTATATCTTCCAGGCTGGTGGTCAAGCGAGCCCGTAGGCCGATTGTTGGTGGTGCTGTGGGTAGGGTTCCATGTGAGGGTTAAGGCCAGCCCAAGTTTTCAGTGGTCACTCTTTGCATTTGTTTTCCAGTCCCGGTATTCGGACTTTGGGACCCTATTCAGCAATAGGGGCAAATGGCAGCAGGGCATGTATATTCAAGGCTGGTGGTCAACGGAAACCCTTGGGCTGATTTTGTTGTGGTGCTGTGGGTAGGGTTCATGTGAGGGGTTAAGGCCAGCCCAAGTTTTCAGTGGTCACTCTTTGCATTTGTTTTCCAGTCCCGATGACCGGACTTCGAGGACCCTATTCAGCAATTTGGGCAAAAAGGCCACTTAGAGGCTTGTATATTCAAGGCTGGTGGTCAGCGGCTCCGTAGGCCGATTGTTGGTGGTGCTGTGTGAGAGTAGGGTTCCATGTGAGGGTTAAGGCCAGCCCCAAGTTTTCAGTGGTCCTCTCTTTTGCATTTGTTTCCAGTCCCGGTATTAGGACTTCTGGACCCTATTCCAGCGAATTCGGGCAAATGGCCACTTAGGGCTTGTATATTTAAGGCTGGTGGTCAAACCTTGGAAACCCGTAGCCCAAATGTTGGTTGTGCTGTGGGGTAGGGTTCCATGTGAGGTTAAGACCAGCCCAAGTTTTCAGTGGTCACTCTTTTGCATTTTTGTTTTAGTCCAGTGTCGGACTTAGGGACCCTATTCAGCAATAGGGGCTAATGGCCGCTTAGGGCTTATTTGTATATTCAAGGCTGGTGGTCAAGCGGAAACCCGTAGGCCGATTGTTGGTGGTGCTGTGGGTAGGGTTCCATGTGGGGTTAAGGCCAGCCCAAGTTTTCAGTGGTCACTCTTTGCATTTTTTCCAGTCCCGGTATTCGGACAGGTGCTATTCAGCTGTCTGGGCAAATGGCAGCTAGGGCTTGTACATTCAAGGCTGGTGGTCAGCGAAACCACGTCAGGCCGATTGTTGGTGGTGCTGTGGTGGGGTTCCATGTGAGGTAAAGGCCAGCCCAAGTTTTCAGTGGTCATTCTTGCATTTGTTTCCAGTCCCGGTGTCGGACTTGGGACCCTATTCAGCAATAGGGGCAAATGGCAGCAAGGCTCCTGTATTAAAGGCTGGTGGTCAAACAGAAACCCGTAGGCGATTGTTGGTGGTGCTGTGGGTAGGGTTCCATGTGAGTTAAGGCCAGCCCAAGTTTCAGTGGTCACTCTTTGCATTTGTTTTCCAGTCCCGGTATTCGGACTTGAGGACCCTATTCCAGCAATAGGGGCAAATACTTAGGGCTTATATTCAAGGCTGGTGGTCAAGCGAAACCGTAGGCCGATTGTTGAGTAGTGCTGTGGGTAGGGTTCATGTGAGGGTTAAGGCCAGCCCAAGATTTCAGTGCTCACTCTTTGCATTTGTTTTCCAGTCCCAGTATTCGGACTTGGGACCATATTCAGCATTTGGGCAAATGGCCGCTTAGGGCTTCTATATTCAAGGTTCGTGGTCAAGCAGAAACCCGTAGGCTAATTGTTGGTGGTGCTGTGGGTAGGGTTTCCATGTGAGGGTTAAGGCCAGCCCAGAAGTTTTCAGTGGTCACTCTTTGCCATTTGTTTTCCAGTCCCGGTATTCGGACTTAGGGACCCTATTCAGCAGTAGTTCAAATGGCCGCTTAGGGCTGGTATATTCAAGGTTGGTGGTCAGCGAGCCATTAGGCCCGATTGTTGGTGGTGCTTTGTTGGTAGGGTTCCATGTGAGAGCTAAGGCCAGCCCAAGATTTCAGTGGTCACTCTTTGCATTTGTTTTCCAGTCCCGGTATTAGGACTTCAGGACCCTATTCAGTTATAGGGGCAAATGGCCTTGAGGCTTGTATATTCAAGGCTTGTGATCAAACGGAAACCAGTAGGCCGATTGTTGGTGGTGCTGTGAGTGAGTGTTCCATGTGAGGTTAAGGCCAGTCCAAGTTTCCATTGGTCACTCTTTGCATTTGTTTTCCAGTCCCGGTATTGGGACTTAGGACCCTATTCAGCAATAGGGGCAAATGGCCGCTTAGGGCTTGTATATTCAGGCTGGTGGTCAAGCGAAACCCGTAGGCCGATTGTTGGTGGTGCTGTGGTAGGGTTCCATGTGAGGGTTAAGGCCAGCCCAAGTTTTCAGTGGTCACTCTTTGCATTTGTTTTCCAGTCCCTGGTATTTCCATTTCGGGACCCTATTCAGCAAACGGGCAAATGGCCGCTTAGGGCTTGTATATTCAAGGCTGTTGGTCAAGCGAAACCCGTAGCCCAAATGTTGCTGGTCACTGTGGGTAGGGTTCCATGTGAGGGTTAAGGCCAGCCCAAGTTTTCCAGTGGTCACTCTTTGCATTTTTTTTTTTCCAGTCCCGGTATTGGGACTTGGGACCCTATTCAGCAATGCCCAGACAGTAGCCGCTTAGGGCTTGTACATTCAAGGCTGGTGGTCAAGCGGAAACCCGTAGGCCGATTGTTGGTGGTGCTGTGGGTAGGGTTCCATGTGAGGGTAAAGAAGCCAGCCCAAGTTTTCAGTGGTCATTCTTTGCATTTGTTTTCCAGTCCCGGTATTCGGACTTCGGGACCCTATTCCAGCAATAGGGGCAAATGGCAACAGGGCCTGTATATTAAAGGCTGGTGGTCAAACAGAAACCCGTAGACGATTGTTGGTGGTGCTGTGGGTAGGGTTCCATTGTGAGGGTTAAGGCCAGCCCCAAGTTTTCAGTGGTCACTCTTTGCATTTTGTTTTCCAGTCCCAGTATTGGACTTGGAGACCATATTCATTTGAACCAAATGGCCGCTTAGGGCTTCTATATTCAAGGTTCGTGGTCAAACAGAAACCCGTAGGCTAATTGTTGGTGAATTGCTGTGGGTAGGGTTCCATGTGAGGGTTAAGGCCAGCCCAAGTTTTCAGTGGTCACTCTTGCATTTGTTTTCCAGTCCCGGTATTGGACTTAGGGACCCTATTCAGCAGTAGTTCAGCAAATGGCCGCTTAGGGCTGGTATATTCAAGGTTGGTGGTCAAGCGGAAACCCGTGAGCCGATTGTTGGTGGTGCTGTTGGTAGGGTTCCATGTGAGCTAAGGCCAGCCCAAGATTTCAGTGGTCACTCTTTGCATTTGTTCCAGTCGGTGATAGGACTTCAGGACCTATTCAGTTATAGGGCAAATGGCCGTAGGGCTTGTATATTCCAAGGCTTGTAATCAAAGCGGAAACAGTAGGCGATTGTTGGTGGTGCTTAGGTAGTGTTCCATGTAGGGTTAAGGCCGGTCAGAGTTTCAGTGGTCACTCTTTTGCATTTGTTTTCCAGTCCCGAGTATTCGGACGGGACCCTATTCAGCAATAGGGGGCAAATGGCCGCTTAGGGCTTGTATATTCAAGGCTGGTGGTCAAGCGGAAACCGTGACCGATTGTTGGTGGTGTGGGTAGGGTTCCATGTGAGGGTTAAGGCCAGCCCAAGTTTTCAGTGGTCACTCTTTGCATTTTGTTTCCAGTCCTGGTATTTCCATTTAGGGACCCTATTCAGCAAATCGGGCAAATGGCCGCTTAGGGCTTGTATATTCAAGGCTGTTGGTCATGAAACCCGTAGCCCAAATGTTGGTGGTGCACAATGGGTAGGGTTCCATGTGAGGTGGAGGCCAGCAAGTTTTCAGTGGTCACTCTTTGCATTTGTTTTCCAGTCCCGGTATTCGGACTTCGGGACCCTATTCAACATCGGGCAAATGGCCGCTTAGAACTTGTATATTCAAGGCTGGTGGTCAAGCGAAACCCGTGGAGCGATTGTTGGTGGTGCTGTGGGTAGGGTTCCATAATATGAGGGTTAAGGCCAGCCCAAGTTTTCAGTGGTCACTCTTTGCATTTGTTTCCAGTCCCGGTATTCAGACTTCGGGACCCTATTCAGCAATAGGGGCAAATGGCCGCTTCGGCTTGTATATTCAAGGCTGGTGGTCAAGCGTGAGAACCCGTAGGCCGATTGTTGGTGGTGCTGTGGGTAGGGTTCCATGTGAGGTTAAGGCCAGCCCAAGTTTTCAGTGGTCACTCTTTGCATTTGTTTCCAGTCCCCGGGTATTCGGACTTAGGACCCTATTCAGCAATGAGGCAAATGGCCGCAGGGCTTGTATATTCAAGGCTGGTGGTCAAGCGGAAACCCGTGAGCCGATTGTTTGTGGTGCTGTGGGTAGGGTTCCATCATGAGGATAAAGCAAGCCAAGTTTTCCAGTGGTCACTCTTTGCATTTGCTTTCCAGTCCCGGTGTCGGACTTGTGACCCTGCTCAGCAATACAGGCAAATGACTGCTTAGGCTTGTATGTTTTAAGGCTGGTGGTCAGAAAGCGGAAACCAGTAGGCAGTTGTTGGTGGTGCTGTGGGTAGGGTTCCATGTGAGGGTTAAGGGCCAGCCCAAGTTTTCAGTGGTCACTCTTTGCATTTGTTTTCCAGTCCCGGTGTTCGGACTTTGGGACCCTATTCAGCAATAGGGGCAAATGGCGCTTAGAACCTTGTATATTCAGGGCTGGTGGTCAAGCTATTTGAAACCCGTAGGCGATTGTTGGTGGTGCTGTGGGTAGGGTTCCATGTGAGGGTTAAGGCCAGCCCAAGTTTTCAGTGGTCACTCTTTGCATTTGTTTTCCAGTCCCGGTATTCGGACTTAGGGACCCTATTCAACAATAGGGGCAAATGGCCGCTTGAGGCTGTATATTCAAGGCTGGTGGTCAGGAAACCCCGTAGACGATTGTTGGTGGTGCTGTGGGTAGGGTTCCATGTGAGGGGTTAAGGCCAGCCCAAGTTTTCCAGTAGTCACTCTTTGCATTTGTTTTCCAGTCCCGGTGGCGGACCTCGAGGCCTATTCAGCAATTCTGGCAAATGGCCATAGGGCTTGTATATTCAAGGCTGGTGGTCAAACGGAAACCCGTGGGCGATTGTTGGTGGTGCTGTAGGTAGGGTTCCATGTGAGACAGAGCCAGCCAGGTTTTCAGTGGTCACTCTTTGCATTTGTTTTCCAGTCCCTGGTATTCGGGACTTAAGGACCCTATTCAGCAATAGGGGCAAATGGCCGCTTAGGGCTTGTATCTTCAAGGCTGGTGGTCAAGCGAAACCCGTAGGGCCGATTGTTGGTGGTGCTGTGGGTAGGGTTCCATGTGAGGGGTTAGGCCAGCCCAAGTTTTCAGTGGTCACTCTTTGCATTTGTTTTCCAGTCCCCGGTATTCGGACTTCGGGACCCTATTCAGCAATACGGGCAAATGGCCGCTGAGGGCTTGTATATTCAAGGCTGGTGGTCAAACGGAAACCCGTAGACGGGTGTTGGTGTAGTGCTGTGGGTAGGGTTCCATGTGAGGTGGAGGCCAGCCCAAGTTTTCAGTAGTCACTCTTTGCATTTGTTTTCCAGTCAGTATTTGGACTTAGGGACCCTATTCAGCAATACGGGCAAATGGCCGCTTAGGGCTTATATATTCAAGGCTGGTGGTCAAGCGGAAACCATTATGCCGATTGTTGGTGGTGCTGTGGGTAGGGTTCCATGTGAGGGGTTAGGCCAGCCCAAGTTTTCAGTGGTCACTCTTTGCATTTGTTTTCCAGTCCCCGGCATTCGGACTTCGGGACCCTATTCAGCAATACGGGCAAATGGCCGCTTAGGGCTGGTATGTTCAGGGTTGGTGGTCAAACGGAAACCCGTAGGCCGAGTGTTGGTGGTGCTGTGGGTAGGGTTCCATGTGAGGGTTAAGGCCAGCCCAAGTTTCCAGTGGTCACTCTTTGCATTTGTTTTCCAGTCCCCGGTATTCGGACTTCGGGACCCTATTCAGCAATACAGGCAAAAGGCCGCTTGGGGCTGGTATGTTCAAGGTTGGTGGTCAAACGGAAACCCGTAGGCGATTGTTGAGTGGTGCTGTGGGTAAGGGTTCCATGTGAGGTTAAAGGCCAGCCCAAGTTTTCAGTGGTCACTCTTTGCATTTGTTTTCCAGTCCCAGGTGACCGGACTTGGGACCCTGTCAGCAATAGGGCAAATGGCCGCTTAGGGCTTGTATATTCAAGGCTGGTGGTCAGCGAAACCCGTAGACGATTGTTGGTGGTGCTGTGGGTAGGAGTTCCATGTGAGGTTAGGCCAGCCCAAGTTTTCAGTGGTCACTCTTTGCATTTGTATTCCAGTTCCCGGTATTCGGACTCCCGGGACCCTATTCAGCAATACGGGCAAATGGCAGCATAGTGCTTGTATGTTCAAGGTTGGTGGTCAAACGGAAACCCGTAGGCCGATTGTTGGTGGTGCTGTGGGTAGGGTTCCATGTGAGGGTTAAGGCCAGCCCAAGTTTTCAGTGGTCACTCTTTGCATTTGTTTTCCAGTCCCGGTATTAGGACTTCGGGACCCTATCCAGCAATACGGGCAAATGGCCGCTTAGGGCTTGTATCTTCAAGGCTGGTGGTCAAATGGAAACCCGTAGGCCGATTGTTGGTGGTGCTGTGGGTAGGGTTCCATGTGAGTGTTAACTCCAGCCCATTTTCAGCGGTCACTCTTTGCATTTGTTTTCCAGTCCCCTGTATTTGACTTCGACCCTATTCAGCAACATGGGCAAATGGCCGCTTAGGGCTTGTATATTCAAGGTTGGTGGTCAAACGGAAACCCGTGAGGGCCGATTGTTGTTGGTGGTGCTGTGGGTAGGGTTCCATGTGAGGGTTAAGGCCAGCCTAAGCCAGTGGTCACTTGCATTTGTTTTCCAGTCCCCGGTATTCGGACTTCGACCCTATCAAATAACACGGGCAAATGGGCTTCGCTTAGGGCTTGTATATTCAAGGCTGGTGGCTGAACGGAAAACCTGTGAGGCCGATTGTTGGTGGTGCTGTGGGTAGGGTTCCATGTGAGGGTTAAGGCCAGCCCAAGTTTTCAGTGGTCACTTGCATTTGTTTTCCAGTCCTGTATTCGGACTTCGGGACCCTATTCAGCAATAGGGGCAAAAGGCCGCTAGCTTGTATCTTCAAGGCTGGTGGTCAAACCGGAAACCCGTAGGCCGATTGTTGGTGGTGCTGTGGGTAGGGTTCCATGTGAGGGTTAAGGCCAGCCCAAGTTTTCAGTGGTCACTCTTTGCATTTGTTTTCCAGTCCCCGGTATTAGGACTTAAGGACCCTATTCAGCAATACGGGCAAATGGCCGCTTAGGGCTTGTATGTTCAAGGTTGGTGGTCAAACGGAAACCCGTAGGCCGATTGTTGGTGGTGCTGTGGGTAGGGTTCCATGTGAGGGTTAAGGCCAGCCCAAGTTTTCAGTGATTACTCTTTGCATTTGTTTTCCAGTCCCCGGCATTCGGACTTCGGGACCCTATTCAGCAATAGGGGCAATGGCCGCTTAGGGCTTGTATTTTCAAGGCTGGTGGTCAAACGGAAACCCGTAGGCCCGATTGTTATAGGTAGTGCTGTGGGTAGGGTTCCATGTGAGGTTAAGGCCAGCCCAAGTTTTCAGTGGTCACTCTTTGCATTTGTTTTCCAGTCCCGGTATTTGGACTTGAGGACCCTATTCAGCAATTCGGGCAAATGGCCGCTTAGGGCTTGTATCTTCAAGGCTGGTGGTCAAACGGAAACCCGTAGGCCGATTGTTGGTGGTGCTGTGGGTAGGGTTCCATGTGAGGGGTTAGGCCAGCCCAAGTTTTCAGTGGTCACTCTTTGCATTTGTTTTCCAGTCCCCGGCATTCGGACTTCGGGACCCTATTCAGCAATACGGGCAAATGGCCGCTTAGGGCTGGTATGTTCAAGGTTGGTGGTCAAACGGAAACCCGTAGGCCGATTGTTGGCAGTGCTGTGGGTAGGGTTCCATGTGAGGTTAAGAGCCAGCCCAAGTTTTCAGTAGTCACTCTTTGCATTCGTTTCCAGTCCCGGTATTCGGACTTCAGGACCCTGTTCAGCAATACGGGCAAATGGCCGATTAGGGCTGCTAGATTCAAGGTTGGTGGTCAAACGGAAACCCGTAGGCCGATTGTTAGTGGTGCTGTGGGTAGGGTTCCATGTGAGGGTTAAGGCCAGCCCAAGTTTTCAGTGGTCACTCTTTGCGTTTGTTTTCCAGTCCCCGGTATTCGGACTTCGGGACCCTATTCAGCAATTCGGGCAAATGGCAGCTTAGGCTTGTTTATTCAAGGCTGGTGGTCAAACGGAAACCCGTAGGGCGATTGTTGGTGGTGCTGTGGGTAGGGTTCCATGTGAGGGTTAAGGCCAGCCCAAGTTTTCAGTGGTCACTCTTTGCATTTGTTTTCCAGTCCCCGGTATTCGGACTTCGGGACTCTATTCAGCAATTCGAGCAAATGGCCGCTTAGGGCTTGTATCTTCAAGGCTGGTGGTCAAACGGAAACCCGTAGGCCAATTGTTGGTGATGCTGTGGGTAGGGTTCCATGGGAGGGTTAAGGCTAGCCCAAGTTTTCAGTGGTCACTCTTTGCATTTGTTTTCCAGTCCCCGGTATTCGGACTTCGGGACCCTATTCAGCAATACGGGCGACTGGCAGCTTAGGGCTTGTATATTCAAGGTTGGTGGTCAAACGGAAACCCGTAGGCCGATTGTTGGTGGTGCTGTAGGTGGGGTTCCATGTGAGGGTTAAGGCCAGCCCAAGTTTTCAGTGGTCACTCTTTGCATTTGTTTTCCAGTCCCCGGTATTCGGACTTCGGGACCCTATTCAGCAATAGGGGCAAATGGCCGCAAAGGGCTTGTATCTTCAAGGCTGGTGGTCAAACGGAAACCCGTAGGCCGATTGTTGGTGGTGCTGTGGGTAGGGTTCCATGTGAGGGTTAAGGCCAGCCCAAGTTTTCAGTGGTCACTTTTTGCATTTGTTTTCCAGTCCCTGGTATTCGACTTCGGGACCTTATTCAGCAATTCGGGCAAATGGCCGCTTAGGGCTTGTATCTTCAAGGCTGGTGGTCAAATGGAAACCCGTAGGCCGATTGTTGGTGGTGCTGTGGGTAGGGTTCCATGTGAGTGTTAACTCCAGCCCATTTTCAGCGGTCACTCTTTGCATTTGTTTTCCAGTCCCCTGTATTTGACTTCGACCCTATTCAGCAACATGGGCAAATGGCCGCTTAGGGCTTGTATATTCAAGGTTGGTGGTCAAACGGAAACCCGTGAGGGCCGATTGTTGTTGGTGGTGCTGTGGGTAGGGTTCCATGTGAGGGTTAAGGCCAGCCTAAGCCAGTGGTCACTTGGCATTTGTTTTCCAGGCCCCTGTATTTGGACTTCGGGACCCTATTCAGCAATACGGGCGACTAGCCGCTTAGAGGCTTGTATATTCAAGGTTGGTGGTCAAACGGAAACCCGTAGGCCGATTGTTGGTGGTGCTGTGGGTAGGGTTCCATGTGAGGGTTAAGGCCAGCCCAAGTTCTCAGTGGTCATTCTTTGCATTTCTTTTCCAGTCCCCGGTATTCGGACTTCGGGACCCTATTCAGCAATACGGGCAAATGGCCGCTTAGGGCTTGTATATTCAAGGCTGGTGGTCAAACGGAAACCCGTAGGCCGATTGTTGGTGGTGCTGTGGGTAGGGTTCCATGTGAGGGTTAAAGGCCAGCCCAAGTTTTCACTGGTCACTCTTTGCATTTGTTTTCCAGTCCCGGTATTAGGACTTCGAGGACCCTATTCAGCAATACGGGCAAATGGCCGCTTAGGGCTTGTATATTCCAAGGCTAGTAGTCAAGCCTCAACTCTATCGCCAATTAATCGTAAATACTATCGTAAAATTCCATATGAAATTAAAAACCAGCCTAGTTTTCCAGTGCTCACTCTTTGCATTTGTTTTCCAGTCAGTGTGTGTCGGACTTGAGACCCTATTCAGCAATAGGCAAATGGCAGCTTAGGGCTTGTATCTTCAAGGCTGGTGAGTCAAGCGGGCCGTAGACGGTGTTGGTGGTGCTGTAAGAGTAGGGTTCCATGTGAGTTAAGAGCCAATAGAGATTCTAGTAAGTACTCCTTGCATTTGTTTTCCAGTCGGTAGTGGACTTGGGACCCTATTCAGCAATCAGCAAATGGCCGCTTACGGCTTGTATATTCAAGGCTGGTGGTCAAACGGAAACCCGTAGGCCGATTGTTGGTGGTGCTGTGGGTAGGGTTCCATGTGAGGGTTAAGGCCAGCCCAAGTTTTCAGTTCTCACTCTTTGCATTTGTTTTCCAGTCCCCGGTGTTTGCACTTCGGGACCCTATTCAGCAATTCGGGCAAATGGCCGCTTAGGGCTTGTATATTCAAGGGTGGTGGTCAAACGGAAACCCGTAGAGCCGATTGTTGAGTAGTGCTGTAGTGGAGTTCCATGTAGAGGTTAAGGCCAGCCCAAGTTTTCAGTTCTCCTCTTGCATTTGTTCCAGTGCAGTGACCGGACTTGGACCCTATTCAGCAGTCGGAGCAAATGGCCGGCAGGGCTTGTATATTCAGGAGTTGGTGGTCATGGGAGTGAGGCTGAATTTGGGTTGTTGGTGGTGCTGTGGGTAGGGTTCCATGTGAGGGTTAAGGCCAGCCCAAGTTTTCAGTTCTCACTCTTTGCATTTGTTTTCCAGTCCCCGGTATTCGGACTTCGATACCCTATTCAGCAATTCGGGCAAATGGCCGCTTAGGGCTTGTATATTCAAGGCTGGTGGTCAAACGGAAACCCGTAGGCCGATTGTTGGTGGTGCTGTGGGTAGGGTTCCATGTGAGGGTTAAGGCCAGCCCAAGTTTTCAGTGCTCACTCTATGCATTTCTTTTCCAGTCCCCGGTATTCGGACTTCGGGACCCTATTCAGCAATACGGGCAAATGGCCGCTTAGGGCTTGTATATTCAAGGCTGGTGGTCAAACGGAAACCCGTAGGCCGATTGTTGGTGGTGCTGTGGGTAGGGTTCCATGTGAGGGTTAAGGCCAGCCAAAGTTCTCAGTGGTCATTCTTTGCATTTGTTTTCAAGTCCCCGGTATTCGGACTTCGGGACCCTATTCAGCAATACGAGCAAATGGCCACTTAGGGCTTGTATATTCAAGGCTGGTGGTCAAACGGAAACCCGTAGGCCGATTGTTGGTGGTGCTGTGGGTAGGGTTCCATGTGAGGGTTAAGGCCAGCCCAAGTTTTCAGTGGTCACTTGCATTTGTTTTCCAGTCCCCGGTATTCCTGACTTCGACCCTATTCAGCAATACGGGCAAATGGTCAGCTAGGGCTTGTATCTTCAAGGCTGGTGGTCAAACGAAAACCCGTAGGCCGATTGTTGGTGGTGCTGTGGGTAGGGTTCCATGTGAGGGTTAAGGCCAGCCCAAGTTTTCAGTGGTCACTTGCATTTGTTTTCCAGTCCCCGTATTCGACTGACCCTATTCAGCAATAGGGGCAAATGGCCGCCAGCTTGTATCTTCAAGGCTGGTGGTCAAACGGAAACCCGTAGGCCGATTGTTGGTGGTGCTGTGGGTAGGGTTCCATGAGGGTTAAGGCCAGCCTAAGTTTTCAGTGGTCACTCTTTTGCATTTGTTTTCCAGTCCCGTATTCGACTGGACCCTACTCAGCAATACGGGCAAATGGCCGCTTAGGGCTTGTATATTCAAGGTTGGTGGTCAAACGGAAACCTGTGAGGCGAATTGTTGGTGGTGCTGTGGTAGGGTTCCATGAGGGTTAAGGCCAGCCTGGGAAGCCAGTGGTCACTACATTTGTTTTCCAGTCCCCGGTATTCGGACTGACCCCATTCAGCAATAGTGCAAATGGCCGCTTAGGGGGCTTGTATCTTCAAGGCTGGTGGTCAAACGAAACCCGTAGGCCGATTGTTGGTGGTGCTGTGGTAGGGTTCCACGAGGGTTAAGGCAACAAGTTTTCAGTGGTCACTTTTTGCATTTGTTTTCCAGTCCCCGGTATCTGACTTCGACCCTATTCAACATGGCAAATGGCCGCTAGGGCTTGTATCTTCAAGGCTGGTGGTCAAACGGAAACCCGTAGGCCGATTGTTGGTGGTGCTGTGGTAGGGTTCCATGTGAGGGTTAAGGCCAGCCCAAGTTTTCAGTGGTCACTCTTTGCATTTGTTTTCCAGTCCCCGGTATTTGGACTTCGACCCCATTCAGCAATAGGGGCAAATGGCCGCTTAGGGCTTGTATCTTCAAGGCTGGTGGTCAAACGGAAACCCGTAGGCCGATTGTTGGTGTTGCTGTTGGGTAGGGTTCCATGTGAGGGTTAAGGCCAGCCCAAGTTTTCAGTGGTCACTCTTTGCATTTGTTTTCCAGTCCCCGGTATTCGGACTTCGGGACCCTATTCAGCAATAGGGGCAAATGGCCGCTTAGGGACAGTGACCCTATTCAGCAATACGGGCAAATGGCCGCTTAGGGCTTGTATATTCAAGGTTGGTGGTCAAACGGAAACCCATAGGCCGATTGTTGGTGGTGCTGTTGGTAGGGTTCCATGTTAGGGTTAAGGCCAGCCCAAGTTTTCAGTGGTCACTCTTTGCACTTGTTTTCCAGTCCCCGGTATTCGGACTTCGGGACCCTATTCAGCAATACGGGCAAATGGCCGCTTAGGGCTCGTATATTCAAGGTTGGTGGTCAAACGGAAACCCGCAGGCCGATTGTTGTTGGTGCTGTGGGTAGGGTTCCATGTGAGGGTAAGGCCAGCCCAAGTTTTCAGTGGTCACTCTTTGCATTTGTTTTCCAGTCCCCGGTATTCGGACTTCGGGAACCTATTCAGCAATACGGGCAAATGGCCGCTTAGGGCTCGTATATTCAAGGTTGGTGGTCAAACGGAAACCCGTAGGCCGATTGTTGGTGGTGCTGTGGATAGGGTTCCATGTGAGGGTTAAGGCCAGCCCAAGTTTTCAGTGGTCACTCTTTGCACTTGTTTTCCAGTCCCCATTGTTCGAACTTTTTGACCCTATTCAGCAATACGGACAAATGGCCGCTTAGGGCTTGTATATTCAAGGTTGGTGGTCAACCGGAAACCCGTAGGCCGATTGTTGGTGGTGCTGTGGGTAGGGTTCTATGTGAGGGTAAGGCCAGCCCTAGTTTTCACTAGTCACTCTCTGCATTTGTTTTCCAGTCCCCGTTGTTCGGACTTTGGGACCCTGATCAGCAATACGGGCTAATGGCCGCTTAAGGCTGTTATATTCAAGGTTGGTGGTCAAACAGAAACCCGTAGGCTGATTGTTGGTGGTGGTATGGGTAGAGTTCAGTGTCAAGGTTAAGGCCAGCCCAAGTTTTCAGTGGTCACTCTTTGCATTTGTTTTCCAGTCCCCGTTGTTTTGATCTTGGGACCCTATTCAGCAATACGGGCAAAGGGCCGCTTAGGGCTAGTAGATTAAAGGTTGGTGGTCAAACGGAAACCCGTAGACCGGTTGTTGGTGGTTCTGTGGGTAGAGTTCAGTGTGAGGGTTAAGGCCAGCCCAAGTTTTCAGTGGTCACTCTTTGCATTTTTTTTCCAGTCCCCGTTGTTCAGACTTTGGGACCCTATTCAGCAATACGGGCAAATGGCCGCTTAGGGCTGGTATATTCAAGGTTGGTGGTCAAACAGAAACCCGTAGGCCGATTGTTGGTGGTGCTGTGGGTAGGGATCCATGTGAGGGTAAAGCCAGCCCAAGTTTTCAGTGGTCACTCTTTGCATTTGTTTTCCAGTCCCCATTGTTCGGACTTCGGGACACTATTCAGCAATACGGGCAAATGGCCCCTTCGGGCTTGTATATTCAAGGTTGGTGGTCAAACGGAAACCCGTAGGCCGATTTTTGGTGGTGCTGTGGGTAGGGTTCCATGTGAGGGTTAAGGCCAGCCCAAGTTTTCAGTGGTCACTCTTTGCATTTGTTTTCCAGTCCCCGTTATTCGGACTTTTTGACCCTATTCAGCAATACGGGCAAATGGCCGCTTAGGGCTTGTATATTCAAGGCTGGTGGTCAAACGGAAACCCGTAGGCCGATTGTTGGTGGTGCTGTGAGTAGGGTTCCATGAGAGGGTAAAGGCCAGCCCAAGTTTTCAGTGGTCACTCTTTGCATTTGTTTTCCAGTCCCCGGTATTCGGACTTCGGGACCCTATTCAGCAATACGGGCAAATGGCCGCTTAGGGCTTGTATATTCAAGGTTGGTGGTCAAACGGAAACCCGTAGGCCGATTGTTGGTGGTGCTGTGGGTAGGGTTCCATGTGAGGGTTAAGGCCAGCCCAAGTTTTCAGTGGTCACTCTTTGCATTTGTTTTCCAGTCCCCGGTATTCGGACTTCGGGACCCTATTCAGCAATACGGGCAAATGGCCGCTTAGGGCTTGTATATTCAAAGTTGGTGGTCAAACGGAAACCCGTAGGCCGATTGTTGGTTGTGCTGTGGGTAGGGTTCCATGTGAGGGTTAAGGCCAGCCCAAGATTTCAGTGGTCACTCTTTGCATTTTTTTTCCAGTCCCCGGTATTCGGACTTCAGGACCCTATTCAGCAATACGGGCAAATAGCCGCTTAGGGCTGGTATATTCAAGGTTGGTGGTCAAACGGAAACCCGTAGGCCGATTGTTGGTGGTGCTGTGGGTAGGGTTCCATGTGAGGGTTAAGGCCAGCCCAAGTTTTAAGTGGTCACTCTTTGCATTTTTTTTCCAGTCCCCGTTATTCGGACTTTGGGACCCTATTCAGCAGTCGGGAAATGCCCGCTTAGGGATATAAAATTCAAGGTTGGTGGTCAAACAGAAACCTGTAGGCCGATTGTTGGTGGTGCTGTGGGTAGAGTTCAGTGTGAGGGTTTAGGCCAGCCCAAGTTTTCAGTGGTCACTCTTTGCATTTGTTTTCCAGTCCCCGTTTTTCGGACTTCAGGAAACATGTTCAGCAATACGGGCTAATGGCCGCTTAGGGCTGTTATATTCAAGGCTGGTGGTCAAACAGAAACCCGTAGGCTGATTGCCGGTGGTGGTGTGGGTAGAGTTCAGTGTGAGGGTTAAGGCCAGCCCAAGTTTTCAGTGGTCACTCTTTGCATTTGTTTTCCAGTCCCCGTTGTTTTGATCTTGGGACCCTATTCAGCAATACGGGCAAAGGGCCGCTTAGGGCTAGTAGATTCAAGGTTGGTGGTCAAACGGAAACCCGTAGACCGGTTGTTGGTGGTTCTGTGGGTAGAGTTCAGTGTGAGGGTTAAGGCCAGCCCAAGTTTTCACTAGTCACTCTTTGCATTTGTTTGCCAGTTCCCGTTGTTCGGACTTCGGGACCCTATTCAGCAATACGGGAAAATGGCCGCTTAGGGCTGGTATATTCAAGGTTGAGGTCAAACGAAAACCTGTAGGCCGATTGTTGGTCGTGCTGTGGGTAGGGTTCCATGTGAGGGTTAAGGCCAGCCCAAGTTTTCAGTGGTCACTCTTTGCATTTGTTTTCCAGTCCCCGTTGTTCGCACTTTGGGACCCTATTCAGCAATATCGGCAAATGGCCGCTTAGGGCTGGTAGATTCAAGGTTGGTGGTCAAACGGAAACCCGTAGGCCGATTGTTGGTGGTGCTGTGGGTAGGGGTCCATGTGAGGTCTAAGGCCAGCAAAAGTTTTCGGTAGTCACCCTTTGCATTTGTTTTCCAGTCCCAGTTATTTGGACTTTGGGACCCTATTCAGAATACGGGCAAATGGACACTTAGGGCTGGTATATTTTAGGTTGGTGGTCAAACGGAAACCTGTAGGCCGATTGTTGGTGGTGCTGTGGGTAGGGTTCCATGTTAGGGTTAAGGCCAGACCAAGTTTTCAGTGGTCACTCTTTGCATTTGTTTTCCAGTCCCCGTTGTTCGGACCTTGGGACCCTATTCAGCAATACGGGCAAATGGCCGCTTAGGGCTAGTATATTCAAGGTTGGTGGTCAAACGGAAACCCGTAGGCCGATTGTTGGTTGTGTTGTAGGTAGGGTTCTATGTGAGGTCTAAGGCCAGCCCAAGTTTTCGGTAGTCACTCTTTGCATTTGTTTTCTATTCCCCGTTGTTCGGACTTTGGGACCCTATTCAGCAATACGGGCAAATGGCCGCTTAGGGCTGGTAGATTCAAGGTTTGTGGTCAAACTGAAACCCGTAGCCAAATTGCTGGTGGTGCTGTGGGTAGGGATCCATGTGAGGGTTAAGGCCAGCCCAAGTTTTCAGTGGTCACTCTTTGCATGTGTTTTCCAGTCCCCGTTGTTTGGACTTCGGGACCCTATTCAGCAATACGGGCAAATGGCCGCTTAGGGCTGGTAGATTCAAGGTTGGTGGTCCAACGGAAACCCGTAGGCCGATTGTTGGTGGTGCTGTGGGTAGGGTTCCATGTGAGGGTTACGGCAAGCCCAAGTTTTCAGTGGTCACTCTTTGCATTTGTTTTCCAGTCCCCGTTGTTCGGACTTTGGTACCCTATTCAGCAGACGGGAAATGCCCGCTTAGGGATCGTAGATTCAAGGTTGGTGGTCAAACGGAAACCCGTAGGCCGATTGTTGGTAGTGCTGTGGGTAGGGTTCCATGTGAGGGTAAAGGCCAGCCCAAGTTTTCGGTAGTCACTCTTTGCATTTGTTTTCTAGTCCCCGTTGTTCGGACTTTGGGACCCTATTCAGCAATACGGGCAAATGGCCGCTTAGGGCTGGTAGATTCAAGGTTTGTGGTCAAACTGAAACCCGTAGCCAAATTGCTGGTGGTGCTGTGGGTAGGGATCCATGTGAGGGTTTAGGCCAGCCCAAGTTTTCAGTGGTCACTTTTTGCATTTGTTTGCCAGTCCCCGTTGTTCGAACTTTGGGACCCTATTCAGAAATACGGGCAAATGGCCGCTTAGGGCTGGTAGATCCAAGGTTCGTGGTCAAACGGTAATCCATAGGCCAATTGTTGGTCGTGCTGTGGGAAGGGTTCCATGTGAGGGTTTAGGCCAGCCCAAGTTTTCAGTGGTCAATCTTTGCATTTGTTTTCCAGTCCCCGTTGTTCGGACTTTTGGACCCTATTCAGCAATACGGGCAAATGGCCGCTTAGGGCTGGTATATTCAAGGTTGGTGGTCAAACGGAAACCCGTAGGCCGATTGTTGGTGGTGCTGTGGGAAGGGTTCCATGTGAGGGTTAAAGCCAGCCCAAGTTTTCAGTGGTCACTCTTTGCATTTGTTTGCCAGTCCCCGTTGTTCGGACTTTGGGAACCTATTCAGCAATATGGGCAAATTGCCGCTTAGGGATGGTAGATTCAGGGATGGTGGTCAAACGGAAACCCGTATGCCGATTGTTAGTAGTGCTGTGGGTAGGGTTCCATGTGAGGGTTAAGGCCATCCCAAGTTTTCAGTGGTCACTCTTTGCATTTGTTTGCCAGTCCCCGTTGTTCGGACTTTGGGACCCTATTCAGCAATACGGGCAAATGGCCGCTTAGGGCTGGTAGATTCAAGGTTGGTGGTCAAACGGAAACCCGTAGGCCGATTGTTGGTTATGTTGTGGGTAGGGATCTATGTGAGGTCTAAGGCCAGCCCAAGTTTTCGGTAGTCACTCTTTGCATTTGTTTTCTAGTCCCCGTTGTTTGGACTTTGGGACCCTATTCAGCAATACGGGCAAATGGCCGCTTAGGGCTGGTAGATTAAAGGTTTGTGGTCAAACTGAAAACCGTAGCCAAATTGCTGGTGGTGCTGCGGGTAGGGATCCATGTGAGGGTTAAGGCCAGCTCAAGTTTTCAGTGGTCACTCTTTGCATTTGTTTTCCAGTTTCCGTTGTTTGGACTTCGGGACCCTATTCAGCAATACGGGCAAATGGCCGCGTAGGGCTGGTAGATTCAAGGTTGGTGGTCAAACGGAAACCCGTAGGCCGATTGTTTGTGGTTCTGTGGGTAGGGTTCCAGGTGAGGGTTACGGCCAGCCTAAGTTTTCAGTGGTCACTCTTTGAATTTGTTTTCCAGTCCCCGTTGTTTGGATCTTGGGACCCTATTCAGCAATACGGGCCAATGGCCGCTAAAGGGTTGGTAGATTCAAAGTCGGTCGTCAAACGGAAACCCGTAGGCCGATTGTTGGTGGTGCTGTGGGTAGGGTTCCATGTGAGGGTTAAGGCCAGCCCAAGTTTTCAGTTGTCACTTTTTGCATTTGTTTGCCAGTCCCCGTTGTTCAGACTTTGGGACCCTATTCAGCAATACGGGCAAATGGCCGCTTAGGGCTGGTATATTCAAGGTTGGTGGTCAAACGGAAACCCATAGGCCGATTGTTGGTGGTGCTGTGGGTAGGGTTCCATGTGAGGGTTAAGGCCAGCCCAAGTTTTCAGTGGTCACTCTGTGCATTTGTTTTCCAGTCCCCATTGTTCGGACTTTGGGACCCTATTCAGCAATACGGGCAAATGTCCGCTTAGGGCTCGTAGATTCAAGGATGGTGGTCAAACGGAAACCCGTAGGCCAATTGTTGGTGGTGCTGTGGGTAGGGTTCTATGTGAGGGCAAAGGCCAGCCCAAGTTTTCAGTGGTCACTCTTTGCATTTGTTTTCCAGTCCCCGCTGTTCGGGCTTGGGGACCCTATATAGCAATACGGGCAAATGGACGCTTAGGGCTGGTAGATTCAAGGTTGGTGTTCAAACGGAAACCCGTAGGCCGATTGTTGGTGGTTCTGTGGGTAGGTTTCAATGCGAGGGCTGAGGCCAGTCCAAGTTTTCAGTAGTCACTCTTTGCATTTGTTTTCCAGTCCCCGTTGTTCGCACTTTGGGACCCTATTCAGCAATACCGGCAAATGGCCGCTTAGGGCTGGTATATTCAAGATTTGTGGTCAAATGGAAACCCATTGGCCGATTGTTCGTCATGCTGTTGTTAGGGTTGTATGTGAGGGTTAAGGCAAGCCCACGTTTTCAGTTTTCACTCTTTGCATTTTTTTTGCCATTCCTCGTTCTTCGGACCTTGAGGCCCTATTTAGCAATACGGGCAAATGGCCGCTTAGGGCTGGTAGATTCAAGGTTGGTGGTCAAACGGAAACCCGTAGGCCGATTGTTGGTGGTGCTGTGGGCAGAGTTCCAGTTGAGGGTTAAGGCCAGCCCAAGTTTTCAGTGGTCACTCTTTGCATTTGTTTTCCATTCCCCGGCATTCGGAATTCGGGACCCTATTCAGCAATACGGGCAAATGGCCGCTTAGTGCTTGTATATTCAAGGTTGGTGGTCAAACGGAAACCCGTAGGCCGATTGTTGGTGGTGCTGTGGGTAGGGTTCCATGTGAGGGTTAAGGCCAGCCCAAGTTTTCATTGGTCACTCTTTGCTTTTGTTTTCCAGTCTCCGTTGTTTGGACTTTGGGACCCTATTCAGCAATAAGGGCAAATGGCCGCTTAGGACTGGTATATTCAAGGCTGTTGGTCAAACGGAAATCCTTAGGCCGATTGTTGGTGGTGCTGTGGGTAGGGTTCCATGTAAGGGTTAAGGCCAGATAAAGTTTTCAGTAGTCACTCTTTGCATTTGTTTTCCAGTCCCCGTTGTTCGGACTTTGGGACCTATTCAGCAATACGGGCAAATGGCCGCTTGGGGCTGGTAGATTCAAGGTTGGTGGTCAAACGGAAACCCGTAGGCCGATTGTTGGTGGTGCTGTGGGTAGGGTTCCATGTGAGGTTTAAGGCCAGCCCAAGTTTTCAGTGGTCACTCTGTGCATTTGTTTTCCAGTCCACGTTGTTCGGACTTTGGGACCCTATTCAGCAATACGGTCAAATGGCCGCTTAGGGCTCGTAGATTCAAGGATGGTGGTCAACTGTCTTTTCCCTAACTCTGGGGAAAATCTCAACACAAATGTTAACTGTCACCATGCCACATGTGTCACACCCAGCTACACAGAAAATCACCTTAAAGTTCCCTGCTGCAAACACATCCTCTGCAGGCCCCAGCACCAGCCTGACCTTCCACCAACCACACCCCACTTCAGGGCATCAGCCAGGAGAGAATTTAAAAGCAGCAACTTGCCTCAGGCACTGAGTCTCACTGCTGTCTGCTGAGCTGCCCATAACAAAACCCAAGTTTTTTCAGGTATTGCAGAGAAGTCAGGACACAGCTCCTAAGGAGGGAGAGAATCACTGAATGGCTTGGGTTGGAAGGGACCTTAAAGATCATCAAGATCCAAGCCCCTGCATCTCCCACTTGACCAGGTGTCACAAAGCCTCATCCAACCTGGCCTTGAACACTTCCTGGGAAGGGCATCAGCAACTTCTCTAGGCAACCTATTCCAGTATCCTGCCACTCTCATGAGGAAGAATGTTTTCCTAATATCTAACCTTAATCTATCCCCTTTCAGTTTAAAACCATTACCCCTTGTCCTGTCACTACTCTCTCTGGTGAAAAGCCCCTCCCCAGCTTTCCTGTAGCCCCTTCATGGACTGGAAGGTTCTCTAAGGCCCCCCCAGAGCCTTCTCTTCTCCAGGCTGAACAGCCCCAACTCTCTCAGCCCATCTTCGTAGCAGAGGTGCTCCAGCCCCCTGGTTATCTGCTTCTCCATTGTGGACATGCAAAGCAGTCACCTGGAAAACAAACACCTATGCTCCTTTTGAAGTTTTTGTAGTCCCTCATTTCCTCACCACACCTGTCTGTAACTCATAGAGTTTGGACATCTTCTTCCTGTTAAAATAAGTTTGACCTTTAGTCCAGTTCTCCTTTCTTACAACATAACCCCAAGAAATAAAACATGGCAAATGTGAAGAAATATATATGCATGCAAATGCAAAATGTGAACACCTCAGAAAAAACATTTTAGAATTCCTGCATGGTTTAGGGAACATTTTAGAATGAAATTTGTCTTGGTTTACTTTTTCATGTTTACCAATCACAATGAAAAAGCATATTGAAACAACACGATGGCATTCTGGTTATGTCAGACACTCCAGTGTAGCTGCAACCTCAGGTGCAAACAAAATACAAAGATTCTGAGTTTTGTTTTATCATTTAAGCTTTTACAGGCACAATGCTCCCTTACAATTTACCTACAACAATTCTAAACCAAAAAGAAGGACTAACTTGACAATGCAAAAAATAGATAAAACTACAACACCATTCCCTCCAGCTGAGAGAAAGCAGCTTGGCCATTTGAGATGACTAAACTGAAAAAACTCAGAATTCTCATAAATCAACAGCATTGACTTTTCCAATCATTTGTTTTTGCCTTATTCAATGTAGCCTTGTGAAAGGAGATGTAAACTCTTCCCTTTCAGCTTTTTACAGACAGACTTTTCTCACAACAGTTTATGTAAAAGTCATCATGTTACCTGGGGTAAGCATTTGTTAGCAACTGGAGCATCAGGAGAAACCTCTGCTGGCAGGCTTGGCAGGTATGTTCCTCAGACTCCAGTAATGCTGTTCTAATACCTGTGTGGAATGGTTTTTAAAGAAAAAAGGGAAATTTTTGAATTTTAATCAATCATAAAAATACATATATGGTAAAAGGGTGATAAAGATCTTGGGTGGAGAGCATGAGGATAAAAATGTTCAGTAGTATAAAAAAAATATCTAGTATGTACCAAATAACCACACGGTTTTGGTATTTCACTGCTGTAGCATTTGAAGGTGGGATTAGGCTGTGCCTTGATGTTTCATCTGTCTTCTTCCCACTGCCCAGTAGAGTTGAAGTCACCAGCCTCAAGCTTAGGGAAGAAAACAGTGATCAGGAAAACATCCTGAGTTCTGAAGGATTAAATATTTAACTATTTAAATATTCAAATAGTGGTGGTTTTGTTTTGGTTTTTCTAGTCAGCAGTAAGTCACGAGAGTAGTTTTATGTAAGAGAAAGGGCTGTGGACAAGATAGTTTGATATCTAAGACTGTCAGCACCTGCACAGTTACACACTCTGCTCATACTCCTCCTTCTGTGTGTAAAGGGGATTTAACCAGACACATGAAAAGGGAAAAGAGCTTCCTGCTTCTTTTCCCCTTTCTGTAAGAAGAATCCTTCAGGATAGACTTCAGGATGAAACAGAACTGGAAACAAAGCAACTTTGTTATCTCCTGTTTCTGCTCTCAGAACATCAGATGTGATTGTTTTGAACTAAGAAACATGCAAGGAACACTTTCATTCTTCACAATAACTGTTCCCACAGCAGGGAATAAAAGTTGCACCAGTCAGGAGGGCTTTGCAAATAGGACACAAGAATAGGTATGGGATCATCATCATCATCAGAGAAGGGCTCTTTGGATAAACAGAAAGGCTTTTCCTTCTTTCCTCTGGCATATGCTTCTCTGGAAGCAGGATGGGGAAGGAAAAAGACAAAAGTTAAAGACAGGCATTTCAGATGGTTTTCCCTCGGTCTGGGGCTCCTCAGGCCACGGACGGATGCCTCTGGCTTCTCCAGCCGGGGACGGTATTCCCTCGGTCTGGGGCTTCTCCGGCTGGGGACGGTATTCCCTCGGTCTGGGGCTCCTCAGGCTGGGGACAGATTCCTCCGGCTCCTCCAGCCGGACATGGTTTTCCCTCAGCTTGGGAGGTTTATTTTCCTCCAGCCAGGGAGGGTTTGGCTCCTCCAGTTGGGGGGGACCGGTTCCCAAGGTGCGCCTGATTGAGATTTGAGTGAGTGAGACGTCCTGCAGGGCGAAGCGAGTGCGGACCTCCTTGTAGTGCGGTTCTCAGAGCCCGTGAGGGACTGAGCCACGAACGGAGGGAAGCGTTTGGACTGTGTGATAGAAGGTACCTTGGAGGATGGGCCAAGAGGAGAGTGGGCCCATGTTTGGGATGTTCCCCCTGATGGCCCATTTGGGCTCGTGTTGGGGTGCTGGGGACTTCCCCCAGGACCAAAAGTTCGGCGGCAGCGGTGGCGGCTCAGCTGTTGCCGGGGTCAGCACACGGTTCTGCCGAGGAGTGGCCCTGGGGACTGCCCCGGGCCGGCGCCTAACCAGCGGTGGCGGCGCGGCACACGGTTCCGCTGAGGAGTGGCCCTGGGGACTGCCCCCGGGCCTGTGCCCTGCCTCGGCCGGTGCCTAAACGAGTGCAGCGGCAGCGGTGGTGGCGCGGCCGTCGCTGGGGTCGACACGCAGTTCCGCCGAGGAGTGGCCCTGAGGACTGCCCCGGGCCGGCGCCCCGCCTTGGCCGGCGCCTAGACGAGTAAAACTCAGCAAAAAGCGGCAGGCCACGGCTCTTGGTTGCGGTAGAGAGAGAAAAAAAAAACCCTAACCCTGAGGTTTTGTTATGCGCGTTCCTTGATTGTCCACTTAAACAGTCAGTTAAACGGTGCCCCCTTTCACGGGAAAGGAGGATTGGAGGCTGTTAATTTAAGGGTTGTTGGAGCCTTTTATGTCTCCCCGGAACACACCTATCTTGCCAGTTAAGAAATCTGCCTTAATTTCTTAAGCCTTCCTAAAATTTCTGGTTGTAGATTTGTTAAAAGTTTGCTTTTTCTGTTTTTAAAAATCGCCTCCGATATTATAAGCACCCTGTTATAGAACTTTGTAAATCCCGTGGTTGTGACTGTGGATCTTTCTTTTGTGATTACCCTGTTAAATTGTTGTGTGGATTGCACCTAATCGTGTCCAGGATAAGACACAAATTAAGCTCACCTCAGGAGCTGGGTAAATTGTCCTATATACCTTGAAGAGTACTGCTTGCTGCCGAGAAGATAACATTCCCCGGCGTTCCTTGCCAGAGAATGGCCGGCGGAGAGGCAGAAGAGTACATGTGGTGGGGACTCACAGGATGGGGGTTTTAATACCGGTAGAATCCTATTGGTGCCCTGTTGCTTATGCGGTAGGCCTTATTGCAACTATCCTGGACATTATTACTGTGCGTATTGGGGTTGTCCTGACATTATGGCCCTTCGACATCCTTGCAACAAAACAATAAAAATTGAAAGGGCGGATTGTGAAAAATAAGGGTTTAAAATTGCAGTTTATTGTTTTGTTGAGTGTATCTTTCAGCTTAATAATGTTTGTTTGGTCAGTTTGTTCAGATAGTTTGTTGTATCATGTTGTTTTGGGGTGTATTTGTAAGTGTACTTTAAGGAAGAAAAGCCAGAAAAACAGGAGGAGGGGCCGACTGCAGGGGCCCGCGAAACAGGGACGTAACATGAAACCATTCCCCTCAGCAGAAGAGCGAAGCCCGCGAAACGTGAAACCGTTCCCATCGGCAACAGAGAGAAGCCCGCGAAGCGAGAACCAGTGCTGGGAGAGCCCGCGGGATGGGAACCAATGATAAACTGATGGGAGACTGAGGGGGAAGGGCTTTATGAAAAGTATAAAGGGCCAGCTTCACCTTATTGAAGGTGCGAGCCGGTGGTGGGGGTGCGGCCCCCAGGCCACCCAGCGCGCTGCAGCACGCTGCTTTCCTTACATCTCTCTCAATAAAAAGTTTTTAAACATGTCAGCGTTTTTGACAGGCACACGGAAAAATTTTCCAAGCTTTGGATTTTGTCAAAGGAAGTAAGAGATGGAATTTTGGGGTGGAATTTTATACTGGAAAGCCCAGTATCTCCCAGCCTAGGAGACCAGATTCCTTCTTTGAACCTAGGACACATTGCTCGCTCATGATCAATTTGGTGCCCACCAGGACCCCTCCCAGCCTGTGCTGAAGGTACAGAGAGGATCCAAGGCTGTGTCATTAGATACAGATCATTTAAGCTGGCAGAGTGGAGGGCATGAAGAAGCAATAGTGGAGGGGCTGGGGCAACTGAAAAGCTATTACACAATGTTTTCTGTCAGAAATGATAGAAATGAGGGACAGGCATCAGTGACAATGTCGACATTCAATAAAAAAGCAAAACTATTACCAAATGGGTCACGGAGACATTTCATTTCACTGGTTGATAGGAGCTGGAAATACATCAAGAGTAAATTCACTGAAGGGCTTTTTTTTGTTGGTGGTGATTTTCACAGCTGAATCAGACACAGAAATGCACTGAACAGGCAGCTGACAGATACTCAACCCCCAAATTACCAACATATAGGACTGCGTGGGGACACCAGATTTAGAATAAACTAGGTTTAATATTAAACAGTGTCATCCAGTAACAAAAGTGAGAATTTTGTTGCCTTGTAACAGGCGCTGGGGCCACAAAGTGAGCACATTATCCTACTGCAGATTTTCTTCTAAGAACTACAGGATGTTGGGACACCTGAAACATCACAGGCGTGCGTGGCAAAGCTACTGGCTGCCTTTTCCTCGTGAAAATAGGGACAGAAGAGGGAAAAAATATTCCAGCACACTCCACCTCCAACCACCAACCAACCAACACAGGTATTCTTACCTCTAAAACTCCTGCTCCACAACGACAGGCAGCAACCCCGCTTCTTCCTGTGACACTCCACTCCTCCTCAGAGCCAGGGACTGCAGGAAGGCTCAGCCAGGGCTGATCTCCTCTCCCCTGGGAACAGCTCCCTGAGCTGACACACAACCCCATCTCCATACTGGCAGGAATGGGTGCCTGAGGGCTCCCTGTGGGAGGGCCGACTCAAGAGGGAGCTCCACGGCTCTTCCCAGCACCCGATGGATGTGGATTCTGAGGAGCAGGTGGCAGCTGGTGGGAAAGGAGTAGAGGGGAACAGCAGCCCAGCAAGGAGCAGGAGGAAAGGGGGATGGGCTGCTGGGCTGCCTGACTTCCTATGACCCTCCTTCCTTACTTCTCCAACTCAAACTTCTTTAGTTCCTCCACTCCAACTATGACAGGTACCTTTGCTCCAATCAGTGGGAACCTCACTAGACCACCATCACCTCTCAAATAGGACGGACAGAGTTTCAGCAACTGCGTCTGCCAGCTCCTCAGGACCCGTGCGTGGACCCCATGAGGTCCCATAAACTTGTGCACCTGCAAGTTCTTTAGATGATCACAAACCTATTCTCCCCCAGTGGGGGCTCCTTGGTTGTCCAGGCCCTGCTTTGAATTCAATTCTACCTGGGATGGATGTGGCTCTCCTGCCCTGCTCACCAGCTGCTGCGACCACCTCTCTACTCCCAGGGCACCTGCCCTTGCTTCCTGCTTTTGCATGCTTCCTCCTTCAGTTTGAGGGCTTTTAGGAGCTGCTGGTTCATCCCCGCCACCCTCCTGGAGTTTTTCCCCGGCTGCGGGATGGGGTGTGTAGGGAAATGGCAGCTGCCAGCATGGCCCGGGAACCAAGATGGCTGCTGGGTAGCCCCCTGCATGCCCCGGGACTACACCTCCCAGCATGTCCTGGGACGCTCCTCCTCTCCTGCTGCCTGAGCCCGCCCGACCCCGGGGCTGCCCCAGCCATGGCCCAGCTGGGAGGGGGAGCAGGAGGAAGGGGATCTGGGCCTGGAGAGAAGGCAGGAAAAAGAGTGGTGAGGAGCAGGAAAGAGATGGAGGGGAAGGGGGCAAAGAGGGATGGAGGGAGGGAGAGAGAGAGAGAGAAGAGAAGGGCGGGAAGGAAGGAGGGAGGGAGGATGGACAGAGAGCGGGCCAGGGGTCTGAGAGAGACAGAAAAGGCTCCAGGAGCGGGGAGTGACAGAGGGGTGGGAGAGGGAGCAGGAGAGAGGGGAAAGGGCGAGGGGAGAGGAAGGGAGAGGGGAAGGAGAGGCAGGAAAGGGGAGAGGCTGCAGGAGAGAGAGGAACAATAAGGCCAGGAGAGGAGAAGGAGAGAAAGATGTGGAGAGAGAGAGAGAGAAACAGCAATGGCTATGAGAAAAGGCAGGGAGGAATTGGGAAGTGTTGAGAGGGAGACAGACAGTGAAAGGCCAAACTTGTGATGGGGAAACGACAGAGAGGGAGGGATGAAGAGCTGGGGGCAGGGAGCTGGGCAGAGCCCCAGAAGAGCAGTGATGAGCAGCTGGGCCAGGCCCCAGCACCCTGGGCTTCCTTTAAAGGATGAAAGCTTGTTTTTATTTTTAGGGTTTGATTAGGGATCCTTGGTTTGTGTACCTGGGATCTTCAGGTTGGTTTTTTTGTTGTTGTGCTGGATTGTGTTGTGTTTTCTGTCTTGAAACCATCATTTCTGGTCTGACACTTCTACAGCAGGTAGGGCAGTGTGACTAATGGTGTGGTCTTGCATATTTCTAGGGAGTCAGTGGAAATGTGTGGTTGGTGCCTTCTGCATCACTTACCTTTGATTTCTTGAGCATAAATCATGCAATGTTTTTGCTGAGGTGCAAAAATGAAATGGGAAAGCAGATCTTCCTCACCCAGACACACACACCCCCCTTCCCCTATCTGAAGATGAACAGCCCAAATCTCTGGGGCTGTGTTCTTTTATTAATCGTGTGTCAGATATCCAGCCCCAGGGGACTTGGGTGCAGAGAATGGCTGCATGGGCCTGGGGCTTGACCATCATCACCTAGAAGGGTGACCCATCAATGCCCCACCCTTGATGCCCCATCAGTGCCTTCATCCTGGTAAAAAAACCTAAAGCTGCTCCCAGTGCAAGAGGAGTTTCTACTGGAAGTGAGATCTTCTCCATCATAACTGGAACCATCTCAGTGATCACCAAAAATCACAGAACTGTCACAGTTTCAGAAGCTCGCTAAGATCATTGCATCCCCCTCCCCACTGTCCTGGGCTCCACTGCTTGTACTGGGGGGTGATGAGGGGGTGGTTATCCCAATACTGCCCAAACTGGGGGTGAGCAGACCAAGCTAGGGGGAGGGGGTCATGGATTCGAGTGAGGACCCCAACTTATCCCAGGGGTAGGGGGGTGGAATTGGGGAGCCCCCAACTCATCTGGAGGGTGGAGGAGCTGTGATTTGGTCTCCCCCTTCCTGGGGGAACCAAACTCATCCTGGGTTTTGGGGGCTGCAGTGGAGGAGGCTCAACCCCAGCCCTGGAAACCCCAACTGATCCCGGGGGTTGGGGGCTCTGGTTGGGGACATCAAAAATATCCTGGTGGTGTTGGGCTGCAATTGGCAACCCACAAACCATCCTGGGGGCCAGGGGACATGATGGGTGAGCCCCAAATCATTCCAGGTGACATAAATTACCCTGGAGTATGGACTCCCAAAGTATTTCAAGAGAGCCCAACTCATCACGGGATGGAGGCTGCAAGGGGGGACACCAACCAATCCTGCTGAAGCAGCTCATCCCCCATGTGGGTGTGACGGGTGCCCCCCCAGCTCACCCTGAGGAGTGTGCAGCATGGCTGTGGACTCCACAACATCCTAGAGGTGGCCAGTTCTTTCTCACGATTCTAGGTCTAAAAGTCTCACTTGTGATTCAGGAAATGCAGCTTGCTTTGTGGAATAGCACCCTGCTCCCCTTTCCATGCAGAAATGGGGATTAAGTCAAAGATCTGGACTCTGTGTGTGCTTATGGCACACCAGGTAATGGACCCACTTTGGGGACAACACTGTGACAGCATCAGAAACTGCAGGAGATGTATTAAAGAAAGGGAGTGCTGACAGTAAGGCAGAGTAGTGCACAGATTCCCCCAAATCTGTGAAGAAAATGAAATTCAGTTTCTTAGCTCAGTTTGAAGGCAGCTTTTACAAGCTTGTGACTGCTGTCAGTATTGCCAGGTAGACATGAGTGGTTTCAGCAGGGGAGGGAATGCAAGCCATTGCTTGTGTCATTTCTCCATGGATCTGCCTGATATATTTGTGGTTTTAAACAATGTTCTCTTCTTCTAGACCTGTCCCTGGTCACTGTCCTGGAGAGTGTACTTTTGAAAAAGATGAGTGTGTGTTTACCCAGAAGAGGAGAGGACCCAGGGATGGAGGGGTCCAACTCCCACTTCTTACACCAGACCCAAAGGAGACGACACTGCTGGGGTAGGTGAGTTAAACTCCAGCCTGAACTTTCAGAAGGGAGACTGCCAGTTAACCAGCAGTACTTTGGAATGATGGGCTAGACCCAGGAGAGAGTTTGTACTGTTCTGTTCAGAACAGTTCTTACTCAATTGGAGTGAACACTGATCACCATGATTACTCTGCACAACTGTTGCAATCTCACAAGTATAACAGTCTACGCCATAAAAATCTTTCTGAAAATTGTTCCAATCGTAATTTTAAAAATAACGAGCATGTCCAGCATAATGCGGATGCTGAGAGAATGCATTCTACTTTGCTCATACTTGTTTGTGTATCTTTGTAGGGCTCCCGTGAGTACAGAGGCACCCAGCATGGGCTGTGGACAGAGAGCACCCCTTGTTTCAAGGTCACCAAGAGGAACCTCTGGAAAACAGTGCTTGACATTTTTCTACCCCATGTATGGAGCTGGGACTGGATTATGAAGTGTTGATCTACAAAAGGAAGGAGATGATGAGGAGATTCCTTTGTGGAGAAGGAGAGGGGAAGGAAGGATCTCATGGCCATGGGGATTGAGGGAATTAGGAAAAAGACAGGAACTACAAGGTAAGAAAAACAAGCAATAAAGCAGCCAAAATGGAATAGTGAAGTGAAGTATGTGCTAGAATCCAAGTTTGGGGTTGTATAAAAAAATGTAAATTGTTCAGATGTAGACAGCTTGGAATGGAGACCTGAACAAACTGAAGTAACATCATTTCTTACAGATGAAGGAAGGGAAGGAATTATTGAAGGCATCTAAAGGCTGCAAGTATGAAAATAGTTAATTAATTCAATTTGGATTTTGCCATGTGTTTAAATGCTGTTTTCCCATAATTTTTTGTAGTTTTTTCTTTAGATCACTTGTGTCCTTTTCCCTGTCTAAAGCCCTGTCTGGATGTGACACCAACACTGAGCTGTGATAAACTAGCTGCTTCCTGCAGCGTGGCCTTTCTGAGGTGGCACCAAAGGCAAGGGGGGATGCAAAGCCAGAGCTCTGCCTTTGCTTTAAGCAGTGCCATCATTTCAGTGTTGCCAGAGACAAAGCCTGCTTCAGTTTTTAGTTAATAGACATCAAAAAAAACCCTTATTTTAATTTTTCAATAAAATACCTGATGAAAATAACTCTGTTACATAAATAGATATTTACACGTGGTGTATTTAGCTTTGGATTCCATTCAAGGTCCAGATGATTCAGGTGTAGTCATTACAATCCAGTTTTGAAATAGTGCTCTTGGCCTGGCTTTGATCAGAGGTTTGCTTGCAGATGTCACTGGACTGAAGAAGTTGCCTAAGATGGAGATGAAGCAGTTCCTGCCCGTTTAGGAAAGGCAGCAATATGGGCCAAGAGCAGTGCACCTTTTTTTCCTTGCAGACACAACTGGCTTAACTTAAGCTGTGCCTAGCCAGTTCCACTTGCTCTTCTTCCAGCTCTACCTTTTTTAGGATGTTTTGTTTCTCACAGATTGTCCCTTTTGCTAAATTTAATTTATTAATTGAGGTTGAAATCAAGGGTCATCAACATCATTGGTTTACTGGGTGGAAGGTAGCTGAACTACAGGCTGCATGGAAATTTCAGATTGTGATCTTCATCTTCATCTGTTGCTGATTTGTGGCTTGTTAAATCCTTCTGGTAGATCTCTTGATGTTCTTCTGTGCTGCAAAATAGCAACTTCTCCCTAAAAAGAGCTGTGCACTCTTGCAAGGATGTATTTCACAGTCACAGAATCATCCGGGTTAGAAAAGATCTCTGAGATCATCCAGTCCAACCCTTGATCCACAACCACTGTGGTTACCAGACCATTGCACTGAGTGCCACATCCAGCCTTTGTTTTAAAAACCTCTAGGGATGGAGAATCCACCCCCTCCCTGGACAGCCCATTCCAATGTCTGGTCACCCTCCCTGTAAAGAATTTCGTCCTAATATCCAACCTAAACCTCCCCTGGCAGAGCTTGAGTTCATCCCCTGTTGTCTTACTGGCAGCTACTTGGGAGAAGAGCCCAACCCCCAGAGCAGCCCTGGTGTGTCAGCTCTTAAATGGCAGAAATCTCCATGGGGGTGTTTGTTATTGGTGACTTTGAAACAAACACCATTACAGATGTTCCTTTTTGTTGTGTTGGCTCCAGCCTGTGCTTGGTTTTTAAAAAAAAAAAAAAAAAAACACCTTTTTTTTGGAAAGGAAAAGGGAAAAGCTTTTTCTTGGCTTGCTGGCTGAAGGGTGACCTTTGTTATCAGTACTTGTTTGATTGCTTGGTCAGGGAGGTTTGAGAAAATAATTTTCCTGAAGAGGGCCCAATGAAGCACAAAAGAAAGTAACTGTCCTTTCACTATTAGGAAATCTAGGAATAAATTAAGTTATCTGACCACAGCAAGACTATTATTTTCTTGTTTCTTTGTTAAAACCCCCTAAGGATTTGGTGTAACTAGGAAAATCTATCAAAGTTCTGTGCTTTGAGTGTGTAGAACATGCCGATTCTGAAAAAAACCCCACAGCAAAATCATCCTGTAGCAGGGAGAGCCTTTCTTGCTCCTGAGGCTCAACGAGCTGCTGGCCTCTCCATTGCCTCGCACCAGAGTGAGCTCCCCTCTGTGGGTGTGTGTCCCACCTTTATCGGCCCCCTGATCTTGCTCATGCCCAATAGGGGCCTGTCCTAATCAGGCACAGGTGGACTCACACCCACTCACTGGCAATTCAAGGCACCTGGTTTATCTCGTTTCTCTACATTTCCCCCCCCCTTTCTTTTTTTCTTAAAGCTTTCCCGGTTTGCCCTAGCTTACAGGATTTTTACACACACACATTTTTACAACACTGGTTACAGGATTTTTACAAACATTTGAACATTTTACACTTATAGCTTACGGGATTTAACCCTAGCTTATAAGACTGACACAACACTGAACATTACACTTAAACATACAAAGATACACCTCACACTGCTGCAGCCTAGGCAAACCGTTCAATGTCAGCCCAGGCACTTTTCACAAAGTCTCTGCCTTTCCGACTTGAGTTGTTCTTCTCCCTCCTGTATCTGCTCTTCTCTTGGCTTCCCTCTGCTCAGGGGTTTCCAAAGAGCTTGCTGGTTCCTCATGGGTTTCTGGTTCCTCATGGGATTACAGGATTTAACCCTTCCTCATGGGAATCCATTCCATGGGATTCCATCCTCCTGGCTTCCCTCTGCTCAGGGGTTTCCAAAGAGAGAATCCTTATCTTGGCTTCCCTCTGCTCAGGGGTTTCCAATCCAAAGAGCTTGCTGGTCATACCTTTCAGGGAGAGTGTTAGCCCAGGCACTTTTTTCAAATCAGGGAGAATGTTCCTGTTGCCAGCTCCTCACACTGCTGCTTCTTTAGACGTCTGTTTGTTGCCTGCATTCTCCACCAAATGTAGCAGGGAGAGCCTTTCTTGCTCCTGAGGCTCAACAAGATGCTGACCTTTCCATTGCCTCGCACCAGAGTGAGCTCCCCTCTGTGGGTGTGTGTCCCACCTTTATTGGCCCCCTGATCTTGCTCATGCCCAATAGGGGCCTGTCCTAATCAGGCACAGGTGGACTCACACCCACTCACTGGCAATTCAAGGCACCTGGTTTATCTCATTTCTCTACATCATCCCATTGTGATAAATGGCTGAGTCTCTAGTAGTAGCAAATGAGACTTAGTTTTATTCCGGCAAATAAAGGCAAAGCAAACAGCGCTGGGTGTATGGGGAGTCTCCACATGAAATTAAATTAAAATTAAAAGTTTAAGCTTTTGGCCTATATTCCATACTTTAATACATATTCATAATTATTCTAATACATATTTGTGACTATTCTAGGAATAGGCTGGGTTATGTTTATTAGTTCTTGGGAGAGGCAGGCCTTCAAAGGCACATGCCCACTTTATCTCTGAGGGTCTTTTTGACCCCCCTCTGGTGGTCATTGGATGAAGTCAGTGTTTGCCTCAGTTTCCCCTCTCATTACCCTTCGATTCCACACATGAGCTCCTCCTCTCTTTCCTGTGCAACACTGCAGTCAGCAGCAAAACCAGCTTAGATTAGCACAACAGGATGTACACTGGAGCCTTTTTTAGGGTACAGGAACTGTGCATGTCTTGTTTCCTGTTCCCCTAAGCCTTGTGGTTATACAAGGAAAGGTTACATCTCATTCCCCTGATTCAACATTGTGCCATATCCAGGTGTCAGGTGTCACCTGGGTGCCACATCATGACCTCTTTGCCACCTAGGCCCACTGCCCATGTTCCAGAACCCTCCAGGTCCGTGGCAGCCACCAGAGTCTCTGGTGGTCTGTAGCACCGGGCAGCAGCCATGGGTCACCATGGTCACCATCTCTGTAGGCATCCAACCCATGGTGGTGAGTCATGGAATGATGGAATGGCTGGAGTTGGAGAATCCTAGAATGGTTTGTGGCAGCTGGGTGTCCTCGGGGGGACATGTTGGGATCCATCCCATCTCTCTGCCTTTGCAGCCCATCTCCAGGAGAGCATTTTTGGGAGGCCCTGATCCAGGTCTCATCCAGGTCCTGGGGGTTGCCCACTCTCCTGGTCCTTGCTGGAGGGATGAGCAGGACTTTTCCACTGTTGTCTTGGCAGGAGGTGGCTGTGGGGATGCTCCACAAAGAACCACATCCCTGTGGGCTGCACACCAAGCAGGGAGAAACCAGGAGTGGATTTCCTGGCTGTGGGGATGCTCTACAACAGGGGAAGAGGGGTTGGAGCAGATCCTTCCAGCTGGGCACTGATCTCCACTGGGACTGCAGGGAAGAGGAGGAGCAGGAATTCAGTGGACATTCTCCCTGGACAGCCCATTCCAATGTCTGATCACCCTCCCCATAAAGAATTTTTTCCTAATATCCAACCTAAACCTCCCCTGGCAGAGCTTAAGTCCATGCCCTCTTGTCTTACTGGTAGTTACCTGGGAGAAGACACTCCTCCCCCCGTCTCCAACCTCCTTTCAGGGAGTTGTAGAGAGTGATGAGGTCTCCCCTGAGCCTCCTCTTCTCCAGCCTCAACACCCCCAGCTCCCTCAGCCCTTCCTCACAGGAATTCCGCTGGATCCCTTCACAGCCTCCTTGCTCTTCTCTGGACCTGCTCCAGCACCTCAATCTCCTTCCTGAGCTGAGGGGCCCAGAACTGGACACAGGACTCGAGGTGTGGCCTCACCAGAGCTGAGCACAGGGGCAGAATCCCTTCCCTGGACCTGTTTTCTTTTCAACATTTCAAGTCTTTTCTTCTGGTCAGTGCCAGCCGTTTCTGTATGGGAGGGGTTTTAGTCCGTTTTTATGTCTCTCCATGTCTAATGGAAGCAGCTACAGTGGTTTTTGTTGTGGTTTTTTGGTTTTGGTTTGTTTGTTTGTTTCTTACGTAGCTGGTCCTCTTTTTGTGGGGTCTCAAAAAAAAGGGTTTTTTTTACCCCTTTAAGACTTAGGTAATATGGTCTGCCCTAAGGTATACTGTTGTAAGGGGGTAAAGCAGCAGGAGGTGAAAATGTGTTTTGACCAAGCCGCGTCCTTCTTCTTGTTCTCCTCTTCCATTCACAAGGGAGAAGAGCTTGTGATGATGCATTTTTCTGCTGTGATGCTTGAAATTTAGGGATACTGCAGAGGCTGATTTATGCAGTGAGTCTGGTGATGCTGAGAGTTCCTTGCAAGTAAAAATTCTGAAACTTTGAGAGCTGAATTTTACCGTAGCTGAATTTTACTGTGACTGAAATGAAGCTGGGCTGAAGCAGGGAAGGGCTTCTCAGGGACTGTGCAGGAGCAGGGCTGAGACTGAGGACAGGAGGAATTCCTTTCTGCTCCTCCAGATTTCCATGGAAAAGCTGAAGGCCTTGTAAATCAAAGCTCAACAAATTTTCCATTTTTCTTTTCAATAAAAAAAGCCTTTTTCAAGTAGTCAATGAAAGGCAAAGAAGATGCTTCCTTCTTCCCCTTTTATATCTTCTTTTTCTTGATCTTTTTTAGGAAGAGTCACCTGTAGAGGAAGTAAAGCAGGAGAAGGGAGGCAAAAGTGAAGAGAAAAAAGCTCCAGCTGCCTGGATTGTGAAGCACCATGTTTGTAATGGTGACTCTAAAATGCCCAAGGCAGCTTCAAGAGACATCACTGGTGAGAGAAAGGAGCTGGGAAACAGTGACACAATTCTTTCTCTATGGTTATTAAATGATGTTTTATAATATAAAAGCTGTTGATCTCCAAGTGGTGGAGTTTCCTTGTATAGGAGTTCAGTGTTTGCTTCCCCCAAGCATCTTGATACTGATAATTTATGCCAGTCTCTGTAGTGCCTTCAGTGGTGTTATCTACAAATGTTCCTCGGCCACCAGGAAAAGCTGAAGTCCCATTTTCCACAGGCTGAGTGAGAGATCATTCACCTTGGAGTAACAGGAGTGGTATATTTGTGGCCCTTAATTCAGAATCTTTCCTTTTTCTAAAAACTATGGTGTCCTGGTTTGGGCCAGGATAAAAGGTGATTTTCTGTTTTGTGCTTTTGCTTTCAGCTGAGCCTCTTTAAGTAGTTGCATCTGCTGAGGTTAACAGCAAGTTTCTCAGACAGTGTGTGTGTTTCTAGGATTGGTAACACTTGATGTTTATACTTACTGCTAGAGACTGGTATGCAGAGCCAAGGACACTGCTCAGCTCTGAGGAAAACATTTTACCGTCCAGGAGGATGCAGAGGTCCCACCTGAGCCCTCCTTTAGGGAGGAACAGACAAGATAGATGCCAGAATTGACCAAACAGAGTATTCCATCCCATATACGTCACACTCAGTATAAATTTGAGGCATCACGAGGGCCGAGCCAGATCTTTTCCTGATTTCCTGCTTCCCTTCCTTCACCCGGCATCCTGGAAGGATCCTGTCCGTTCGTCTGCCTGTGGTCCTAATCCGTGCCAGCCCATATCTGTGTGTTCCTGCCCCCGGTTCCCGACTGCTGCCGACTCCAGGAGTCCAGCCTGGACTTTCCCAGGGCTGCCCTACAGCCTCGGTGGTGACGTGAGAGTTATTGGGGGAGAGGGGGGAGGAATGTGGTATCCATTTTCCTGTATATTTGTATATATTTAGTAATTTCTTCCTATTTATCATTACTGTTTCATTAAAGTTGTGTAGTTTAGTTTCCAACCCATAAGTCTCTCTGCCTTATTCTCTCTCCTTTCTTTATCAAGGAGAGAGAGATTAATAGAGAGCGTCTGTTATTCGGTTTAATTGCCGGGCCAGTGTTAAACCGTGACAGATTTATTGGCGCCCAACGTGGGGCCCGAGCTAAGTGGCTCGAGTCCAGTTTAAATTTTGACTAAATTGCCTGAACAGTTTGAATTCCAACTACAGTGAAAGAATGGCTTTCCTGAGCTGGAATCAGACCTTGTTCTTTGGAAATTTCACAGGGTTGGAGATTAAACCAATCGTGCCGTACCTTTGGTATTTAGGGTATGTGATGTGTATTTTTGCAGCTGGGATTGCTGTTACTTTGTGGTTTGTCTTTCGTAAGAGCTGCTTAAGAACCATCCTTGCAATATCGTCCTCAATACTGGTGTATATCATGGTGCATGGTGCAGTAGTGTTTCATACAGAGATAAAAAACTTGGTTGGTAATTACACTCCCAGTTTTAATTTGGAAAATTATACCATTCCATCGTATTTTGGGCTGACTCCACCTGATTTTAGTAACAGTAGCATTTCATTTTTCAATCTTCTGGTGGGTGTTGTTAATTTCTCTCATGTATTGGTGAGGAGTAACACAAAAACTACAGTAATGAGATTGAGTATGCCTTTTCGGAGGCCGAGAGTTGCTGTTCGGAGAGTGAGAGCTGCTCCTCGTACAGAGAGCACCCCCACTCCTGCCTCCACAGCTGCTTCTCGCCCCCCCTCACGCAAGGGCACAACTCAGATAAGGCCGGCCAGCATTGCCAGTGTTTCTGCTACAGCTCCAGTTGCTGTGTCTACTCCCACAGACACTGCTGCTGCTCAGAAAGCAAGCCCTGCTGCTGCCACTGCTGCAGATGCCTCAGCCTCTCCCCCTCAGCCCACACAGTTACTTGTTAACCCTGTAACTAGGAGAAAAGGAAAACAAGGGAAATCAGAAACGAGCCTTAACCCTTCCAAGTCTGAATGAGATGACCAGGTGATAGAGGAAATAGAGGATACTGCCTCTCCTCGTAGAGCAGCTAGAGCAGAGTCAGATGAGGACTCAGACTCAGAATCTGCTCAGCCCTATTCCATGAGAGACTTGCGTACTCTGAGAAAAGACTACAGCCGTTTTTCAGGTGAACCACTTCTCTCTTGGTTACTCCGATGCTGGAATGAGGGGGCTGCTACCATAACATTAACTCAGAAGGAAGCCAGGCAGTTGGGATCCCTGGCCAAAGATGCAGGTATTGATCGGGCATTTGGGGAAAAGGCTGGAACTACCAGCCTATGGAAACGACTCTTGTCAGCTGTAAGGGAGAGATATCCCTATAAAGAGGAAATAGACTGCCCACAGATCAAAGCAGCCAGACTTGGAAAAGCTATCAGGTATCTCGAAGAATTGGCTGTGCGAGACGTGATCTATAATACTGATGGCATTGAAGATCCCCATCACGTACCATACCCTAAACCTATGATGCAAAGGTTTGTGCATGCTGCGCCACAACCTTTTAATCATACACTATCAGTAATGCTATGGGTTCCTGCAGAGGTAGATGCAACTGTGGGTGATGTGATTAAAACTGTACGAGAGTGTGAAGATGCTGTCATAGCCCCTTGTCGGGCCTGGGTCTCAGCTATCAAGAGAGCATCTGAGGAATGGTATTCACCCCTTTCTCCTCAGACAGATGGAGGACACCGCATTGCAGCCATTAAGAGGAGACGCCCTCCTATGAGACAGAATCGAGAGAAACAGAAATCAGCAAGAGGGACCCTATGGGCACTCCTGTGTGAGTATGGAGAGGAAATGAAAAAGTGGGACAAGAAACCTACTGCTGCCCTACAGGACCGAGTGTTTGAGTTGATGAGTAAGCCAAAGGCAAAAGGAGGTCCTTCTAAAAAGATGGCTGCTCAAGTCTCCAGTGTAGAGTTACCCAATCCAAAAATGCTGGTGACTCAAGATCCATGCACATCAGGTGTGAGTACTGGGGATGCAAGCTCCAGTAATGCACATACTGACAATGCTGTATGTGCTCAAGCTTAGAGGTGCCCTGCCTCCAGCCAGGTGGAGGAGAGGGACAACCGAATCTATTGGATTGTTTGGATTCGATGGCCTGGCACATTAGAGCCACAAAAGTATAAAGCCTTGGTGGACACTGGTGCACAGTGCACCCTAATGCCATCGAATCAGAAAGGCACAGACTCCGTCACTATTTCTGGAGTGACGGGGGGATCTAAAGAACTGACTATTGTGAAGGCTGATGTGAGCCTCACTGGAATAAAGTGGCATAAACACCCAATAATGACTGGTCCAGATGCTCCGTGCATCCTTGGCATAGACTACCTCAAGGGAGGTGATTTCGAGGACCCAAAAGGGTACCGCTGGTCCTTTGGTACTGCAGCTATTAAGACTGAGAATGCAGAATGGCTGCATACTTTGTTTGGCCTTTCAGATAAATCCTTTGTAGTGGGGTTGCTGAGGACTACAAACCAGCGTCTGCCAACTGCTACTTCAGTAGTGCATCATAGACAATATCGTGTCAACAGAGATGCTGTGATCCCCATTCACAAGCTGATCCGGCAACTAGAGAGCCAAGGAGTGATCAGCAAGACTCATTCACCCTTCAACAGTCCTGTATGGCCAGTGAAAAAGCCTAATGGAGAGTGGAGGCTGACAGTGGACTATCGTGCCCTGAATGAGGTTACACCACCACTAAGTGCTGCTGTGCCGGACATGCTAGAACTTCAGTACGAGCTGGAGTCAAAGGCAGCCAGGTGGTATGCTACTATTGACATTGCTAATGCATTTTTTGCTATTCCTATAGCACCAGAATGCAGAGCACAGTTTGCCTTCACCTGGAGAGGTGTCCAGTACACTTGGAATCGACTGCCCCAGGGGTGGAAACACAGTCCTACCATCTGCCATGGACTGATCCATGATACCTTGGAAAAGGGTGGAGCTCCAGAACATCTACAGTACATCTATGACATCATTGTGTGGGGTGACACAGCAAAGGAAGTCTACGAGAAAGGTAAGAAGATAATTGAAATCCTCCTAGAGGCTGGTTTTGCTATTAAAAGGAGCAAGGTTAAGGAACCTGCACAAGAGATACAGTTTCTGGGAGTTAAGTGGCAAGATGGACGTCGCCACATCCCAATGGACGTGATTAACAAAATAACAGCTATGGCCCCACCAACTACCAAAAAGGAAACACAGTCCTTTTTAGGAACTGTTGGTTTCTGGAGAATGCATATTCCTTTTTATAATCAGATTGTGAAACCTCTCTACGAGGTTACTCGGAAGAAGAAAGACTTTAAATGGGGCTCAGAACAACAAGCTGCTTTTGAGAATATTAAACAGGAGATTGTACAGGCAATGGCCCTTGGACAAATTCGAACAGGGCCAGACATCAAAAATATTCTTTACACCGGAGATGGAGGTGATGGTCCTTCATGGAGCCTCTGGCAGAAAGCTCCAGGAGAGACTCGAGGCCGACCTCTAGGATTTTGGGGTCGAAACTACAAAGGCTCTGAAGCCAACTACACAGCTGCTGAAAAAGAGATACTGGCCGCATACGAAGGAGTAGAGCTTGATAAAGAAAGGAGAGAGAGATTAATAGAGAGCGTCTGTTATTCGGTTTAATTGCTGGGCCAGTGTTAAACCGTGACATATGGTGAAAAAAACAGTAAATGGATAATGAAGGGAGAGTCCTGGAGAGGAAGAGTGAGTCTGAAGTGAAGCTGGATCCAGTCTTCTTATGGTGTAAAATCCTTGTCATGATGTTGGATATTTTTCCTTTTGCTGCTTTGTTTCCAGCTGGTTTCCTTCAGTTTTTTTGCCATTGTTCTTCCTGTTGCGCTGTGCAGACAATGCAGTCAAAAGCACCTTTTCCCCTGCAAAATGCATATTCAAGTGAAAAGGGAGATTTTTCAGTAACGTGCTGATCTGTTGGATGAAACGTGGCTTTTTCTTTTTAAGAGAAAAAGCCTTGAATTTTGGTCACCTTTCTGATGCTTTCTCTGCCTCTGCAAAACATGTGGGGGTTTGGCCATGTTAAGAAGTGTTTGAAAAAGGTTTTCTTTGCAGTGGGATTAAGGCAGGCATCCTCTGGAGTTTTCTGTTCCTCAGAGCTTAGCAGTGGCCTTGGTTCTGCTGTAACTATAAAAATCAAGTTTTAACAGTCCCAGAAGCAGACACTGTCTGAGAAACTTGCTGTTAATTTCAGCAAGTGCAATGACTTCCAAGAGACTGAGCTGAAAGCAAAAGTACAAGACAAGAAATCCCCTTTATCCTGGCCCAAACCAGGACACTTGGTGTCTTTTTCTTTGACACGGCCCAAGGTTTATATGTGGTCAAGTGCCCTGCAAAAGAGACTGAGGTGTCTGTCACTTATTCCATGTGGTTTAGCCCAGAAAGTTTTATCTGATTTCTGAAGGACAGTAGAAATAATGGACTATGTTTATATAGATACTATGTCTGCATTTATATAGAAAGAATGTCTGCAATAATGCTGCATTTGGGCTTCTTTCTGCTCGCCATGCTTCCCCCACTTGTAACAGAGAATCATAGAACTCTTTTGGTTAGAAAAGATCTTTCAAATGAAGTCCAAGTGTTCCCTCAGCCCTGCTAAGCCCAGTCCTGTCCCTCAGCACCACATCCCCACGTCTTTGAAGTCTCTGTAGAGATTGTGACTCAGCCCCTGGTTCCAGTGCCTGACAACCCTTTTGGGGAAAATATTTTTCCTGGCCCTTGTTGAATCTCCTACAGCCCAGGTCCCTCTAGCAGAGCTTTCCTGCCCTCATCAGATCAAGCCTCCCACCCACTTTGGTGTCATTTGCACCCAATCCCCTCGTCCAGATCACTGATAAAGATGTTGAAGAGCCCTGGGGACCACCCTGAGACCACCACTAGGTTTAACTCCATCCATCAGCATGCTGCCATTTCTGATTGCTTCTGGAACTTACCCTTCATGAATATAGATACATCTATAGATATAAAAGGAGGCTGAGACGTCCCTTTAGGAGAAGGATGGACTTTTTAATTCCTATTTTCAAGGGGGGGAACAAACGAAGGGATCCAGAGAGTGTCTGAAAGGAGTGGGAGGGTGAGCGTTAGTGCTTAGAGTGGAGAAGATTTGGTAAAGTAGCATGTTTTGTGTTCATTTCCTAGGAAGAGGGAAGGTTTGGAATGTACTGACATCTCTTTGGGTAGTGGGTATGTGCAGACAGAGGCCTTCCCTGAGCTCTTCAGCTGAGTGCTGTGGAATCTTGCTGTTCTTTTACAGCTGCAGGAGTTGGAAGAACATCTTCAGCATGAGCATTCAATTTGTGACTTGAAGAGTGCTCTGGAGAATAAGGAAAGAGAAAAAAGAGATTGTTTCCAGAGACTGGAAGACCTCCTGTTGGCATCTTCTGGGAGTACTATTGCAATGCAACCCCTGGAGAAAGGGATGCAGTGGTAAGAGAGTGGCACAGGGGACCAAGGTGTCTGCTCCTGCTGCTGTCTGGGGTGGTGAAGATGCTTCTGTTTGTCCTTTCCCTGCTGTTCTTTAAGAATTGGTGCTCTGGTGGTTCCCTGTTATAAAAGCTGTGTTTCTGTTTAAGCTTTGAAGCTAAAAATGCCAGACTGCCAGCCACAGTTGTGCAGCAAAACAGTAGAACTGAAACCCTTCTGCAAGACTCACCCCTGGTAAGCTGCTCATAAACTGCTGCCTTTTTCCCAATTGCTGTGGGGCCTTTGGAATATTTTTGTTTTTTTCTGGGTGGATGTTTGGACTCGGTGATCCCAGAGCTCTGTTCCAAATTGTGGGATTCTGAAATCCCGGCCAGGAGCAGAGGGGCTTCTGAAAGTGTTCTCTGTTATTCTTTCCCTAGAGCAAAGTGGCAGGGTGGGGGGGGGGGAATTCTTTCTTTGAGGAATCTTTTTCTCTATCCTTTTCTTTCCCATAGTGTTCCTTCATTAGCAGTTTGGATAAATAAGTGCTGAGAGGGAGGGATTATTTCTAAAGAAGAAGAATTCTTGCCCGTGGTAGCTCTGGGGTTCTGCCTTGGTTGCTGGAGGATGCACAGGCGCCTCAAGGAGTAAATCTGTGCCCCTGAAACTGAGCAGGTTGCAAAAAAAAAAAGGTTCCCTTTTTAGTTTGTGGTTGGTAAAAGTGTGTTACCTGCTTCAGGAGCAGGCAGCTTCCCAGGACAGAGTGGAAGAAATCAGAGCCCACGACCACGAAGCAGAGAGAAAGCTGCTGCTCAGCAGAATGGGAGACCTGAAACAGGAATTGGAGAGTGAGAAATACACCCTGAGAGAGAGCATTGTCCTACAAGAAAAATAGGAAAAGCTGTATCTGGAGGAAGTGAAAAAGAGAAGATGGTTACAAAATGAACTGGAAAGGTAGGTACAGGCTTTTTGGAGTGGTAATAAGAGTTTCCTTTTTTCCTCCTGTGTTTTCCTGCTGGGGTTCCTCTTCTGCATCTGGTCAGCGTTACATCTGTAAGCCTGAGATGGCATATTTGTGAGGAAGGTTCCTTTAACCCTCCCTCTGTCTTAATATCTCTTGAGCATTCCAAGACTAACACCACTAATCGTGGAATTATGTTTGGTTTTTTTAATTAATTGTACTTTACCAGTCAGCCTTTTTGCCAGTCTCTAATAATCTCCTCCTTATATTCATTGGGTGGCAAAAAACAAAAAAACAAAAACAAAACAAATAATGAATTTTATGTCTTGTACTGTTTGAATAAGGATGTGCCCTACAGAGAACAGAATTTAATTCTATGAAGGAAGAAAGTGACTATTTATTTTTGGCTTCCATTTGAGGGTTATGGTTTGAACTTCCCATGGGAAAGGGTGTTGTTGTGCAGGTGTTCTCTGCCTTTTGGAAAAAGCTGTGTAAGCACAGAGCATTCACAGATTTGAAGCTCTCATGCTGAGAAGTCTCAAGTGTTGGTTGCTGCTCGTTATGGGAAATGTAACTGCTGAGAAATCCTCCAAAAAATCTCAGCTCAAATGCTGTTCAGGATTTGGTCACTCCTACTCCCTTCAACTTTCACAAGTTGAATAATAACCAAAGACCTGGGGGGGAGGGGTGCCAACTGGGCCAAAGTGGCTCCCAAAGATAACTCTTGGCACATGTCTGAATTTTTTCAGAGCTGAGGAAAACCAAGGAAAAGCCAAAAGAAAGCTTTGTGGGAAGCTTGTTCTTTCCCCTTCCATCAGTGAAGGTCTGGATGTCAGTGCTGAGCAGTATCTGGTTGAACTGGGACATTCTGGGAACACTCTTTCTTTAAGTTCAAGTTTAGGAGGAAGCTTCCCAAGTTCACCCACAGGAGCAGAATCCTTGGGGAACAACATTTGCACCCATTCTGCAGCTCAGGTAAAAAATGTGAAATCCCATCCTCAGCATCTGTAAGCTAAGTTGTGCTTTTTAACCTTAAAGTTACAACTCGTTTGTAGTGATTACTCATGGTGTAACTCCTCCTCATCACAACACTCCCCATCTAGGTGTGGTAGGGGTGAAGAGTTTTGGTTTTGAGGGTTGTTCTCTTTTCCAAGAGCACTCAGGGTGTTGAGGAGTTTTTGAGGGCAGTGGGAGCTTCAAAAGCTTGCAGAAAAGGGGGGCAAGTGAATTATTGCCTGGGAAAAAGGAAAGAGCTGCCAGTTTCTAAGAGGCAGTCTTTCCCTTTTCTCCTTTTCTGCATCAGGAAAAAATAAAAGTAGAAATTTAGAGCAGTTTGGCTGAGAGAAGAGCAAGAGGGAGAAGAAGATGTGAATGAAAATCACCTCTTTGCCTTTGCTTGGGTGAGGGCATCTCTTTCCATTGCTATCTATTGGCTTGTTGGGTGGGAAATGTGATGAAATATTCTCAGGAATTGGGTCCCTTGACTTTCTGTGGAAGTTGGCTGAGGGGTGGAGGTGTAGAGCAGCTGCTGTGGGGAGAAGGTGAGGTGCAGGTCCTGTGCCCTGTGTGCCATCTGCTTTTTCTGAGAGTGTGAGAGTGATAGAAAGAAAGAGAAGGAAGAGCTGAGCTGCCCTCTCCAAGTGCATCTGGACAGAGAGCTGGAAATAAACATGGAAGTGGAGGAAGAGTCTGAGAGGTGGGGCTTGTTCATATCCCTGAGTACAATTCAAGCTGCATTCAATCTGAATGTAGAACTGGGTGTGCAGAAGAGTTGGTGAAGAAAATTCCATCCTCATCTTAGTCCTAGCAAGACTCTGCTCTCCATGAGATGAGAGCTGCCAGAGGAGGTTTCCCTGCAGGGAAAATCTGAATTCATCCACAGGTGAAATTTGGAGCCTTCAGGTATGGCATAGGAATGCTGGATTTTTTGTCTCAGTAATTTCTGTGAAAGACAAAATTTCTGTGATGTTTACACAAGGAGATGTGAAAAAGGCTGCTTGTTGTTCCTTTGCTTCATTGTTTTCTTCTCAAATGTGCTTTGTAGCTCAGAGAGCTTCTCAAGCATTTAACAGATTATAAAGGAATATGGGGAGCGAATATCCCTGCATGAGTTGAAGAAAGAAATAAAGGATGGTTCTTCTGAAATGGCCAATGAAGCTGCTAAAATGCACACAAAGGTGAGCTCTGATTTGTGTGAGGCTTTTTGGTGGTGGTGGTGGTGTTTTTTCTCCTAGAAAAACTCTTACTCTTTCTCAACGCTTCTTTTCACGTTGTTAATTTTTTTGTTTGTTTGTTTTTTTCTGGGCTGTATTTTGGAATAGATTTGGTTTTCCATGGTGCTGCAGCAATACAGAAGTGTGCCCAAAGGTTTTTCTCCTTTAAAAACAGTCTTACTCTTTCCCAAGGCTTCTTTTCATGTTCTTTTTGTTTGTTTGTTTGTTTTGGTTTTTTTCTGGGCTTTATTTTGGAATGGATTTCGTTTTCCATGCTGCTCGTTCCACTGCTGCAGCAGTAGATGAGTGTAGCCAAAGTTTTTTCTCCTGGAACCTGTCTTACTCTTTCCCAAGGCTTTCCAATTGCTTCCCTGGGCAGGATGCAGTCAGGTGATGCAGAAAACGTTGTGGAATTTGTTTCTCACTAGTGAGAAACCCTGGTTTCAGCCCAGCCTTTCCCTTCTCCCTGGCACCCAAAAAGTGCTTTTTGAGGTGGTTATTGCTGTTTGAGTAGCATGAAAGAAAAGTCCCCTTCCCTGGCATGGACTCATGATTAGTCCAAAAGTTTCTTGAGTTTTTGTCTTTCTCTTGGACGAGTTATTTTGGATGACAGGGAAGGTGATTCCATTGAGGCAGAGTTAAATAGAATCACAGAAAATTAAGGGTTGGAAGGGACCAGCCTGTGCAAGTGCTCTGTCACCCTCACAGGGAAAAAAAATTCTCCTTTTTATTTTTATGGAACCTCCTATTCTCAAGCATTCATTGTCTCTTTTCCTGTCAAATAAGTGAAGTTTCTTCCTTCTGTTAGAGCCTCTTTCAAGTGCTCACCATGCCAGTTTCCTCCCCTTTTAATGACTGACAGGATATCAGGTTTGATGTTCAATGGATACAGAAAATTTTGCACGGTTTAACACTGGCCCGGCGATTAAACCGAATAACAGATGCTCTCTATTAATCTCTCTCTCCTTGATAAAGAAAGGAGAGAGAATAAGGGAGAGAGACTTATGGGTTGGAAACTAAACTACACAACTTTAATGAAACAGTAATGATAAATAGGTAAAATTACTAAATATATACAAATATACAGGAAAATGGATACCACATTCCTCCCCCTCTCCCCCAATAACTCTCACGTCACCACCGAGGCTGTAGGGCAGCCCTGGGAAAGTCCAGGCTGGACTCCTGGAGTCGGCAGCAGTTGGGAACTGGAGGCAGGAACACACAGATATGGGCTGGCATGGATCAGGACCACAGGCAGGCGAACGGACGGGATCCTTCCAGGATGCCGGGTGAAGGAAGGGAAGCAGGAAATCAGGAAATCCGGAAGTCTGGCTTGGCCCTCGTGATCCCTCAAATTTATACTGAGTGTGACGTATATGGGATGGAATACTCTGTTTGGTCAATTCTGGCATCTATCTTGTCTGTTCCTCCCTAAAGGAGGGCTCAGGTGGGACCTCTGTATCCTCCTGGATGGTAAAATGTTTTCCTCAGAGCTGAGCAGTGTCCTTGGCTCTGCATACCAGTCTCTAGCAGTAACTATAAACATCAAATGTTATCAATCCTAGAAGCACACACTGTCTGAGAAACTTGCTGTTAATTCCAGCATGTGCAGCTACTTACAAGAGACTTAGCTAAAAGTAAAAGTACAAAACAGAAAATAACCTTTATCCTGGCCCAAACCAGGACATTCCACCCCTTATTCCATACCATTTGCGTCATGCTCCAATCATTACTATCTTTTATCCTTAAACATATTATACAAAAATTATTACTATCTCTCTGTGCTAAAATTCACTAAGTAATTCAGTCTACAATTGCAGATGTTCATCTATTGTAGCAGATTCTCAAAACAAGGAGCAATTTTACAGTTCATGTCCATGGTCCACAAGTTGCAGGTTGCAGATGGTAATTTCAAGGAAGTTACTGGATGCCAGCCGATGAACCTAGTTCTGGTTTCATCACCACAAAATCATCCTGAAAAACACTCATAGAACACTGTTAGTTTATGCAACAGTTCACATAACAGTAGTTTTGGTGGGATACAAGTTCATGACTCCCAAAGAGTCCATGCATTACTGATTAAGCTAGACAAGCAGAAATTAGGAATTCTCACCTAGTGTTAGATTCCCTTGTGGTACACATTGTACTTCTCCATCTTTCATCATCACCCACCAAGTGTGTCCAGGCCCTTGAGCGAAAGCAACCCCACGAATGGGTTTGCCTTTGCCCGAGGCAGGATAAACCCAAACTGTTTTCCCTAGCAGATTCTTTTCATGCACCACAGACACTTTGTCCCCATCTACTGTGTGTAGAAGATCTGACTGAGCAGGACCAGCTTGATTGATGGAATCCCTGGTATTAACTAACCAGGTAGCTTTTGCCAAGTGCTTGTCCCAGTTTTTGAAAGTTCCACCACCCATTGCTTTTAAGGTAGTTTTTAACAGACCATTGTACCTTTCAATTTTACCTGAGGCTGGTGCATGATAGGGAATATGGTATATCCACTCAATACCATGTTCTTTGGCCCAGTTATTTATAAGACTATTTTTGAAATGAGTTCCATTATCTGACTTAGTTCTCTCTGGTGTACCATGTCTCCACAAGATCTGTTTCTCTAGGCCCAGGATAGTGTTCCAGGCTGTGGCATGAGGCACAGGATATGTTTCCAGCCATCCTGTACTTGCCTCCACCATTGTAAGCACATAGCGCTTACCCTGGCGAGTTTGAGGCAATGTGATGTAGTCGACTTGCCAGGCCTCCCAATACCTATATTTTGACCATCTCCCTTCATACCACAGAGGTTTCAACCTTTTAGCTTGCTTAATTGCAGCACATATGTCACAATCGTGGATAACCTGCGCAATAGAGTCCAAAGATAAATCCACCCCTCGGTCACAAGCCCATCGATATGTTCCATCCCTGCCTTGATGACCTGAAGCATTGTGGGCCCATTTGGCCAAAAACAGTTCACCTTTATGGTCCCAGTCCAGATCTATTTGGAACACTTGAGCAGCCTCATCTGCTCGTTGGTTGTTCCGATGTTCCTCGGTAGCTCGATATGAAGGTACGTGGGCATCTACGTGACGCACTTTTACATCAAGTTTCTCTAACCTAGTAGCAATGTCTTTCCAGAGTTCAGCAGCCCAGATAGGTTTATCTCTACGTTGCCAGTTGTTTTGCTTCCACTGCTTTAACCAACCCCATAAGGCATTTGCTACCATCCATGAGTCAGTATAGAGATAAAGTCTCGGCCACTTTTCTTGTTCAGCAATGTCCAAAGCCAATTGGATGGCTTTTACCTCTGCAAATTGACTTGATTCGAAGCCCCTAAAACAGTTACTTTCAAGAGATAATGGGTTAAAGCATAGGATATAGAGCATCTGGAGAAAGCTCAGCGTTTAGGAAACCACATAGAGCAATAAATTGGTTAAGGAATGGAACACAATGGCAGGGAAGAGAGATAGGAACAGGCAGTGATAGAGCTCAGCGCATTTCAGAGCCAACAAGGTCGGCTTGACCCAAAGGCCTCTGCCAAGCTATGGGGGCCAAGCCAAGTACATCGGAGATTGCCCAAATTAGGAAGGAGTTCAAAAGTTTAAAGGAGGAAGACTCACGGGACGCCCCCTGCCAATGATGAAGGCAACCAGAACGACCACCAAGATGCTCCTCAAAAGAAAGGCCCCGCCCTACGCCCCGCCTATACCACGCCTCTGTATACATATGTATGATTATGTATGTACTATGATGTAATTCTGTAATCAAAATGTATAAAAAGGCCTGCATTTGTCACGGGAATTCAGAAATCCCTTTGCGATTTCTCCGACGCGCGTCGTTACTAAAATACCTCCTGCCTATTTGACTCAAACCAAGTCTTTGAGGCAGTTTATTCTCGCCTTCTGGGGCAAAATTCGGCATCATTTCTGGCGACCCAGATGGGACCAGACAGGAGATCCAGACCCTAAGGGGGTCCTCCCGAGCCGGGTCCGGGGGACGGGACCCTCTGGGCGCCCCTGACGAATTTCTGTTGGAAGGAGGGACACCCCCCCCCGGAACAGCGCTCTTTGGTGGACGAAGGCTTCTCTGCATCTCCTGCTTCAAATTAAGAGGTATTTATTATTGTCTATAGGTTTTGGATACAGCGCTTTGTTTAGGAACTGGGGTCAGACGTGACCGCCTGAAAAGAAGCCGTGGGGACGCCCAGGCAAAGGCAGGTTGAGAGTCCTGCAGGCAGGTTAGAGTCCTGCTAAGAAGTGGTATCTGTTTTTGCCACAGTCTTGATGTTGCTACCTTGCTTAAGGGTACTTGTTTTTCTCTTATAACTGTGTTTAAAACTATGATCTAAGGGTTAAAAAGAGCGGTTGGTCTTTTGTTTCTTTTCTGAACCAAAACCCGGGAATAGTTCCAGGCTGACCAGTAGCACGTTCAACACAGCCCGGGACTCTGTTCAATTTTCTCCACTCCCTTGGAGGAACTTTGAAAGGATACATACGTTTTATGCCTTTGTCTAACTCTGTCATATGCTTTTATTTGACCTTGTCGTATTGATTGTAGGAATTTTGCAAAGAGACGAATTTAGTGTTTTTGTGTTGTCTATAATTTGTTGTGATATTATCTGCAAAACCGTACCTTGGTTTACAGCTGTTTTGCGGGTGTGTGACAGCCCGAAGCCGACCAGTATCGGTACCTTACGGTCTGCCAGCGGCATCTCGCGGCAAAGCAGTATATTCTGATAGACCGGAAAGGTAGGACAGTTTAAATAAACTAGCACTGCGTATGGGTGAGTGTGCATGAGACGCAGCATTGCTGCGAAGCGAAAGAGGAGTCCGGCTCTGCAGTTCCTGTTCCTCGCGAGAGGCCAGGTCAGAAAAGGACGAAGCGATTGGATATCATATGAATGAAGTGCTAAAATAGACTGACATACAGTGCTTGCGGGAAGGAGATTGACTCAGTTGAATAGAAAACACGGACCCAGGAAATAGCAATGGGGAATCAACCAAGTAAAGATATAAATATGAAAACCCCCTTAGGATGTATCTTAAAACACTGGAAGGACTTGGGGGGGGTTCCAGGGGGAAGTATAAGTAAAAAGACACTCCTTAAATACTGTACGCAATGGTGGCCATTGTATAAATTGGATGATGGTGAAAAATGGCCACTGGAGGGGACAATTAATTATAATACAGTCTTGCAACTGATGCTTTTCCTCCGCCGGCTCAATAAATGGGATGAGGTGACGTATGCAGATATGTTTTTCACTCTGAGGAATAGACCAGAATGGCAAAAAGAGTGCGGAATCAATGTAGCCCCTCAGGACCCCCTAGTACTAGCCCTGGAGAAAGATAAAAAAGGTTCAAAGCCTAAGGAACGTTGCTGTGATGCATGTAGCATTGGGCAGCAGTGTCTTAAGTTAACAAGGAAGGATAGTGGAAGGGAGAGCGAAATAAGCCTATGGGAGTACCATCCGTTCGCCCCTGGACGGGAAGGGCCTCTTCCCAGGCCAGAAGAAGAGCAAGGGGAAGCTAGCCCATTAAAGGAACTGGAGCGATGGTGGAAATCTAAGTTTGGGTGTAGCCCTGATAAGTTAGACAAGAGTTGGGGGGGGGTTAGCCCGTTAAGGTCGAGGAACGACGGGGGAGAAGGTAGCCCACAGGGATTGGATAATCCGCAGGGGTCGAGGAGCGACAGGGATGCTGGAAGCCCACTTAGACTAGAAATTGAGAGAGAGGGAGGCAGTCCGCCGGGAGCAGAGAGCCGAGGGAAGACGCGTAGCCTGCCCGAACTAAGCCCATATGGGGATGGTAGCACACCCAGGAATGGAGGGGGCTGTAAAAAGGAAACCAGCACACCAAGGATTGGAGATAGAAGTAACCCACTGGGAGATGACGTCTCTAAGCTGGGGTATAGTGAGAAGGATAACAAAGAGACATGCATGAGAGAGGCAGAGAACAGCTCACAAAGGCTGAATATAGTAATTCAGATAAAGGATTAGAGAGGTGGAAGGGAAGTAGTGGGGAAAGAGCTAATAGAAACAGATGGTGAAAGTGAAGAGCAGGAAAAGGGAAAAAGAAAAGAGAAGAGAAAGACTCGGGAAGACATTGAGGGCCAGGAAGATCCTGGGGAAGGGACCAGTCACTCGTACTACACCAGATCTGTGGCACGGAGAGAAGCAGAGGAAAAAGAGGAAGGGAACCATACGATAGCTCCTCTCCGACAAGTTATGCCGATAGTAGGGGAAAAGGGTAGAATCAAGGTGCCGTTTTCAACGAGTGATCTGAACAACTGGAGGGATGAAGCGAGGAGCTTCAGGAGGAATCCAGAGGGGGTAGCGAGGAGGTTTGAGCTGATGGCAAAGAATTTGGACATTGACTGGGAAGACATAGAAGTAATGTTGTCGGAATTGACAGATACAGAAAGGGAGCTCGTGTTGGAAACAGGGAGGCGACATGCAGAATTATTAACCTCACCAGGGAGAAGGATAGAAGATATATTCCCCAGCAGTAAACCAGAATGGGACCCAAGTAACAGAGATCACTATAACCTGCTGGAACAGTATAGAAGGCTGATAGCGGCGGGCTTGCATAATGCAATCCCCAAGGCCATTAACTGGTCAATGCTATACGATATTAGACAGGGAAAGGATGAGACCCCATCAGAGTTCCTGGATAGACTTAGGGCAGCCATGAGACAATACACACCCCTAGACCCGGCAACAGAAGAAGGGAAACAACAGTTGTTAGGATTGATGATGGGACAGAGTAATCCAGATATCAGGAAGAAATTGCAAAAGCTTAAACATCCAGAAAATAAAAATCTAGAGACGTTGCTGAATGAGGCATGGAACGTATATAATAATAGAGAGATAGAGGAAAAGAAAAAAGAGGATAGGAGGATAGCTCGAGTGGTGGCAGTAGCAGTAGCGGCCCAAAATACAAACCACTCGGAACCAGAGATCAGGGGAAGAGGTAGAGGCATCCCAGCAAAAGGGGGAGGGAGGCTCCAACCCCACCCACCCAGAGTAGGGCCAAACCAGTGTGTGTACTGCCTGAAAATGGGACACTGGAAGCGAGAATGCCCCCAGCTAAGGGAAAAACTAATGGGCACTGCTACTGCCACACGTCAGGATAGCGAATGAGGGGGACCGGTGGGCCGTTCCCTAGCAGACCCACTGGTTAGAATGGAGCTAGGGGAAGGTAAAAAGGAAATGGACTTTTTGATTGATACGGGAGCAACCTTTTCGGTTTTGAATCAGGAATTGGTACCTAGGAGTGATGAATTTGTACAAGTCGTGGGAGCAACAGGCCAACCAGAAAAGGCTTACTTTTTGAAACCCATTAGATATAAAATTGGGAAGCAGATGGGGATCCATCAGTTCCTATATTTACCAAATTCGCCAAAGCCCTTATTAGGAAGAGACCTGCTAGAAAACTTGGGAGCCATAATAAAGTTTAACAAAGATAAATTGGAATTCCAAGTAAACGAGGAACAACTGATCGCGGCTCTAAGCCTGACGATCAGCTGTGTGGAACCAAAGCCTGAGAATCACAACATCGAGCGAATCCTGAGCGAAGCATACCCATTAGTATGGGCTACTGATGTACCTGGGAAATCAAAACAGGCAGCACCCATTATTGTCGGACTTAAAGCTGGGGCAAGGCCGGTGGTAAGAAAACAATACCCTCTGAGGATAGAAGACAGGGAGGGGATTGAGCCCATAATCAAAAGGTTTTGGAGTTGGGGTTACTAGTAGAATGCGAATCGGATTTCAACACACCCATCCTGCCAGTAAGGAAACCCAATGGGGCTTATAGGCTAGTTCAGGATTTGAGAGCAGTAAACGAAATAACCAAGACACTACACCCGGTAGTTGCTAACCCATACACCCTTTTAACCAAATTGAAAGATAATTTGGCATGGTTCACTGTATTAGATTTAAAAGATGCATTCTTCTGCCTTCCCTTAGCTCCCGAGAGTCAAAAGACTTTTGCCTTTGAATGGGAATTTGTAGATAGAGGAAGAAAGACCCAACTTACCTGGACAGTATTGCCCCAAGGATGGTGTAATTCCCCCACGATTTTTGGGAATCAGTTAGCCAAAGAGTTAGAGCAGTGGGAAAGGCCACTGGGAGATGGCACTCTTCTGCAGTACGTAGACGACCTCCTGATAGCAACAGTGACAAACGAAGAATGCATTGAATGGACTATTTCCCTGTTAAACTTTCTGGGTTTAAGTGGATATCGAGTCTCTCAACAGAAAGCACAGCTGGTGCAGACGAAAGTGGTTTACCTGGGATATGAAATTTTCCGAGGACAACGATCCCTGGGAGCAGCCAGAAAAGAAGCTATTTGCCAGATGCCTAAACCAGAGACAGTAAGAGGTCTGCGCGCCTTTTTGGGGATGACAGGTTGGTGTCGGCTATGGATTTACCAATATGGGATACTCGCTAAACCACTGTATGATTTGTTGAAGGAGACCAAGAGTGTCCTAGTTTGGACTCCCGAAGCAGAGGGGGCCTTCAGAAAGCTGAAACAGGAGTTAATGAGGGCACCAGCCTTAGGTCTCCCAGATGTATCAAAACCATTCTGGCTGTTCTCCCATGAGCGACAGGGGATGGCCCTAGGAGTCCTAGCACAGCAGTTAGGGCCACATAAGAGAGCTGTGGCCTATTTCTCCAAACAGTTGGATGAAGTAAGCAAAGGATGGCCTGGCTGCCTGAGAGCGGTGGCCGCAGTGATTATCAATATAGAAGAGGCCAGGAAGCTCACACTGGGCCAAAAGGTAACGGTGCTAGTGTCTCACACTGTCTCAGCTGTGTTAGAGCAGAAAGGTAACCACTGGCTGTCACCTTCCAGATTCCTAAAATATCAGGCCATCTTGGCTGAATCAGATGACGTAACTATTCAGGTGACTAACATTGTGAACCCAGCTTCATTCCTAGAAGGGAGAGCCCCAGCAGAACCAATCGAGCACGACTGCCTGAAAACAATTGAAGCCGTCTACTCCAGTCGCCCGGACCTCAAAGAAGAACCGTTCGAAGATGCGGACAACTGGTTCACGGATGGAAGTAGTTTCGTGAGGCAGGGAGTAAGAATGGCTGGTTATGCAATTACCACCGCAGAAAAGGTAATTGAGTCGAATCCTTTGCCTGCAGGGACTTCAGCCCAGAAGGCAGAGCTGATAGCTTTGATCCGAGCCCTGGAATTGGCGGAGAACATGCGGATTAACATATGGACAGACTCCAAGTACGCCTTTTCCGTCGTACATGCTCATGGAGCCATCTGGAAAGAAAGAGGACTGTTGACTGCTCAAGGGAAAGCAGTCAAACATGCAAAGGAGGTTCTGCGACTGCTAGAGGTAGTCCAACTCCCAGTACAGGTGGCCATAATGCATTGTAAGGGACACCTAAAGGGAAACACTACCCCGGAGATAGGGAACCGAAAAGCGGATGCGGAGGCTAAATTAGCCGCTGCAAGAACTGAGGAAATAAAAATAACAGCTCTAATACCAGGTGAGTTAGACACTAACCTCCGGCCAGAATATCAGGAGTCAGATCACAAGTGGATCCAGAAAAACAAAGGTAGAATGTTAGAAAATGGTTGGGGTCAATTGGAAACAGGACAGTTAATAATACCAGGGAATACGATGTGGCAGTTCGTGAAAGCAGAACACGAGAAAGCCCATTGGGGTTTAGACCCGCTATATCAGTATCTGCAGGCTCGGGTAGCGGGACCAAAATTGTTTACCACTGTAAAACATGTCACATCCCAGTGTGAAAGATGCCTGAAGAACAACCCGAACACAGGAACTAAGATACACCAAGGAGCCATAAATCGAGGTAAATTTCCAGGTGAGGTATGGCAAATTGACTTCTCTGAACTCCCAAGAAAAGGAGGGTTTCGATATTTGTTAGTGTTAACTGATACATTTTCTGGGTGGCCTGAAGCATTCCCTTGCAGAACGAACAAGGAAAGAGAAGTAACTAAAGTGCTATTGAATGAAATTATTCCACGGTTTGGGGTACCGAAGAGTATTTCCTCGGATAGAGGTACACATTTCTGTGCAAAAGTGGTAAGAGCGATAAGCAAAGCGTTACAGATTAAATGGCAATTACATACGCCTTACCGTCCACAGGCTAGTGGGCAAGTGGAAAAGATGAATCATCTTATCAAACAGCAGATTGCCAAAATATGCCAGGAGACTAATTGGCAGTGGTATCAAGCTTTGCCTATTGCTCTGCTTAGGCTGAGAGTCAAACCAAGGTCAAAAGAAAGGTTAAGCCCATTTGAAATTCTATATGGCAGACCTTACGCTATGCAAACTGTAAATGGGGACGCTGTAGATCAAATAGGTAATCAGTATATTTATGACTATGTGATTATGGTGGGGAAGCAATTCGACAAAAATGCTACGGTGGTAATTGATCACCAACCTAAACAACCTGACTGTAAGTTGCATCCGTTTAATCCCGGTGATTGGGTGTATGTTAAGAATCTCTTAGGAAAACCCCTACAAGAGAAGTGGGAGAGACCTTTCCAAGTGCTGCTGACCACCTTCACCGCGGTTCGGATCAAGGAGCGACCTACGTGGATCCATTACTCACGGGTCAAGAAAGCACCGGAGAGTAAACAAGAGGAGTAGACACCATGACCCGGACTCCACTTCAGACCTCTACCATCCTGATCATTGGACTCTTGATAAGTATAGTTCTTCCCCAAAACCCTGCCCCAATGGACCCATGGTCTAACGCACACCAGTGTATCCATCCGGAGTTGGACAGGGACCCGAAAGGACCATATTTTGAGGTTTATGCCCTACGTAATAATCAGGCATACGCGAGAGAAGTATGGCATCAGCCCAGCATACTAGCATATAAGGGGGACCAAATCCAAATTGGGTGTCGAGAGCTTGACCCAGTAGGAGAAACCAGGCGGCTAGTACTAACAATCCAACCCCTGACGGAAGAGTCTGAACATGACTTAATCACCTTTAGTCCAGTGAACTTATGCTTGTGGTGGAAGCTAAAATCCATGATGAAAAGGATCCAAATGATTTGGGCGATGGTACGGGCGTATCAACGCCCCTTAGGATTAGAACTTGACGAAAGAATTCGTAAGTTATAAGAAAAGGAGGAAAATGAAGCCCCTAAAACAGTTACTTTCAAGAGATAATGGGTTAAAGCATAGGATATAGAGCATCTGGAGAAAGCTCAGCGTTTAGGAAACCACATAGAGCAATAAATTGGTTAAGTAATGGAACACAATGGCAGGGAAGAGAGATAGGAACAGGCAGTGATAGAGCTCAGCGCATTTCAGAGCCAACAAGGTCGGCTTGACCCAAAGGCCTCTGCCAAGCTATGGGGGCCAAGCCAAGTACATCGGAGATTGCCCAAATTAGGAAGGAGTTCAAAAGTTTAAAGGAGGAAGACTCACGGGACGCCCCCTGCCAATGATGAAGGCAACCGGAACGACCACCAAGATGCTCCTCAAAAGAAAGGCCCCGCCCTACGCCCCGCCTATACCACGCCTCTGTATACATATGTATGATTATGTATGTACTATGATGTAATTCTGTAATCAAAATGTATAAAAGGGCTTGCATTTGTCACAGGAATTCAGAAATCCCTTTGCGATTTCTCCGACGCGCGTAGTTAATAAAACACCTCCTGCCTATTTGACTCAAACCAAGTCTTTGAGGCAGTTATTCTCGCCTTCTGGGGCAAAATTCGGCATCAATTCACCATCTCCTTCATCTGTTTTTGCAACTAGTCGTGTAGGATTCCATACGGCAGCTTTCCACCTTCGATGGCCTCCTACCAGACGACAGGATCCATCAGTGAAAAGAGCATATTGTTTCTCACTCTCTGGTAGTTGGTCGTATGGTGGGGCTTCTTCAGCCCGTTTTACCACTTTTCCTGGTGGCATTCCAAAGTGTTTGCCCTCTGGCCAATGTGTTATTGCTTCTACAATTCCTGGACGATTAAGTCTTCCTATCCTAGCTCTCTGTGAGAGTAAAGCAATCCATTTACTCCAGGTAGCATCGGTAGCATGATGGGAAGATTCTCTACCTGTGTACATAAAACCCAGTACAGGTAATCGTGGCACTAGGAGGAGCTGTGCTTCAGTACCAATTACTTCAGAAGCAGCTCTAACTCCTTCGTATGCGGCCAATATCTCTTTTTCAGCAGCTGTGTAGTTGGCTTCGGAGCCTTTGTAGTTTCGACCCCAAAATCCTAGAGGTCGGCCTCGAGTCTCTCCTGGAGCTTTTTGCCAGAGGCTCCATGAAGGACCGTCACCTCCATCTCCGGTGTAAAGAATATTTTTGATGTCTGGCCCTGTTCGAATTGGTCCAAGGGCCATTGCCTGCACAATCTCCTGTTTAATACCCTCAAAAGCAGCTTGTTGTTCTGAGCCCCATTTAAAGTCTTTCTTCTTCCGAGTAACCTCATAGAGAGGTTTCACAATCTGATTATATAAAGGAATATGCATTCTCCAGAAACCAACAGTTCCTAAAAAGGACTGTGTTTCCTTTTTGGTAGTTGGTGGGGCCATAGCTGTTATTTTGTTAATCACGTCCATTGGGATGTGGCGACGTCCATCTTGCCACTTAACTCCTAGAAACTGTATCTCTTGTGCAGGTCCCTTTACCTTGCTCCTTTTAATAGCAAAACCAGCCTCTAGGAGGATTTCAATTATCTTCTTACCTTTCTCGTAGACTTCCTTTGCTGTGTCACCCCACACAATGATGTCATCGATGTACTGTAGATGTTCTGGAGCTCCACCCTTTTCCAAGGTATCATGGATCAGTCCATGGCAGATGGTAGGACTGTGTTTCCACCCCTGGGGCAGTCGATTCCAAGTGTACTGGACACCTCTCCAGGTGAAGGCAAACTGTGCTCTGCATTCTGGTGCTATAGGAATAGCAAAAAATGCATTAGCAATGTGAATAGTAGCATACCACCTGGCTGCCTTTGACTCCAGCTCATACTGAAGTTCTAATATGTCCGGCACAGCAGCACTTAGTGGCGGTGTAACCTCATTCAGGGCACGATAGTCCACTGTCAGCCTCCACTCTCCATTTGGCTTTTTCACTGGCCATACAGGACTGTTGAAGGGTGAATGAGTCTTGCTGATCACTCCTTGGCTCTCTAGTTGCCGGATCAGCTTGTGAATGGGGACCACAGCATCTCTGTTGACACGATACTGTCTACGGTGCACTACTGAAGTAGCAGTTGGCAGCCGCTGGTTTGTAGTCCTCAGCAACCCCACTACAAAGGACTTATCTGAAAGGCCAAACAAAGTATGCAGCCATTCTGCATTCTCAGTCTTAATAGCTGCAGTACCAAAGGACCAGCGGTACCCTTTCGGGTCCTCGAAATCACCTCCCTTGAGGTAGTCTATGCCAAGGATGCACGGAGCATCTGGACCAGTCACTATTGGGTGTTTATGCCACTTTATTCCAGTGAGGCTCACATCAGCCTTCACAATACTCAGTTCTTTAGATCCCCCCGACACTCCAGAAATAGTGACGGATTCTGTCCCTTTCTGATTTGATGGCATTAGGGTGCACTGTGCACCAGTGTCCACCAAGGCTTTATACTTTTGTGGCTCTAATGTGCCAGGCCATTGAACCCACACAATCCAATAAATTCAGTTGTCCTTCTCCTCCACCTGGCTGGAGGCAGGGCACCTCTAAGCTTAAGCACGTAAAACATTGTCAGGATGTGCATTACTGGAGCTTGCATCCCCAGTACTCACACCTGATGTGCAGGGATCTTGAGTCACCAGCATATTTGGATTGGGTAACTCCACACTGGAGACTTGAGCAGCCATCTTTTTAGAAGGACCTCCTTTTGCCTTCGCCTTACTCAGCAACTAACATACTCGTTCCTCTAGGACAGCAGTAGGTTTCTGATCCCACTTTTTCATGTCCTCTCCATACTCACTCAGGAGTGCCCATAGGATTCCTCTTAATGAAATATGGTTCTCTTGATTCCATCTCATAGGAGGGCACCTCCTCTTAATGGCTGCAATGCATCGTCCTCCTTCTGTCTGATGAAAAAGGGGTGAATGCAGTTTCTCAGATGTTCTCTTTTTAGCTGAGACCCAGGCCTGACGAGGGACCATGACAGCATCTTCACATTCTCATGTTGCTTTAATCACATTACCCACAATTCCCTTCAAATCTACAGGAACCCATAGCATTACTGATAGTGTATGATTAAAAGGTGGTGGTGCAGCATGTACAAACCTTTGCATCATAGGTCTAGGGCATGGCATGTGATAAGGATCTTCAATGTCATCATCATTATAGATCACGTCTCGTACAGCCAATTCTTCCAGATACCTGATAGCTTTTCCAAGTGTGGCTGCTTTGACCTGTGGGCAATCTATTGCCTCTTTATAGGGATATCTCTCCTTTACAGCTGACAAGAGTCGTTTCCACAGGCTAGTAGTTCCAGCCTTTTCCCCAAATGCCCGATCAATAGCTGCATCTTTGGCCAGGGATCCCAACTGCCTGGCTTCCTTCTGAGTTAATGTTATGGTAGCAGCCCCCTCATTCCAGCATCGGAGTAACCAAGAGAGAAGTGGTTCACCTGAAAAACGGCTGAAATCTTTTCTCAGAGTACGCAAGTCTCTCATGGAATAGGGCTGAGCAGATTCTGAGTCTGAGTCCTCATCTGATTCTGCTCTAGCTGCTCTACCTGGTCTGGGAGGAGAGCCATTATCCTCTATTTCCTCTATCACCTGGTCATCTTGTTCAGACTTGGAAGGGTTAAGGCTCGCTTCTGATTTCCATTGTTTTCCTTTTCTCCTAGTTACAGGGTCAACAAGTAACTGTGTGGGCTGAGGGGGAGAGGCTGTAGTATCTGCAGCAGTAGCAGCAGCAGGGCTTGCTTTCTGAGCAGCAACACTGTCTGTGGAGTAGAGACAGCAACTGGAGCTGTAGCCGATACGCTGGCAATGCTCGCCGGCCTTATCTGAGTTGTGCCCTTGCGTGAGGGGGGGCGAGAAGCGGCTGCAGAGGCAGGAGTGGGGGTGCTCTCTTTACGAGGTGTGCTCGTTCCCCTAGTTGTAATTGTCTTATTCCTCACCAACATATGATAGCACATGAAAATATTCACAGACACCTGAACAACAATGCCTACAAGAATCAGGAGGTTCAAAACTATAACAATCATAATGCCATTTTGACTAGAATCCATTGAACTCAGCCCAAGAGTGGTGTATTTCCTCAAAAGCAGGCTGGAAATATAATTACCAACAAAGTTCTTAATCCTTCTATGAAACACCAGTACACCATGCACGATGATATACACCAGTATTGAGGACGATATTGCAATGATGGTTCTTAAGCAACTCTTATGAAGAACAAACCACAAAGCAACAGCAATCCCAGCTGCGAAAAGACAGATTGCATACCCTAAATACCAAAGGTACGGCACAATTGGTTTAATCTCCAACCCTGTGAAATTTCCAAAGAACAAGGTCTGATTCCAGCTCAGCAAAGCCATTCGTTCACTGGAGTTGGAATTCAAACTGTTCAGACAATTTAGTCAAAATTTAAACTGGACTCGAGCCAAGTAGCTCGTGCCCCACGTTGGGCGCCAATAAATCTGTCACGGTTTAACACTGGCCCGGCGATTAAACCGAATAACAGACGCTCTCTATTAATCTCTCTCTCCTTGATAGAGAAAGGAGAGAGAATAAGGGAGAGAGACTTATGGGTTGGAAACTAAACTACACAACTTTAATGAAACAGTAATGATAAATAGGAAAAATTACTAAATATATACAAGTATACAGGAAAATGGATACCACATTCCTCCCCCCTCTCCCCCAATAACTCTCACGTCACCACCGAGGCTGTAGGGCAGCCCTGGGAAAGTCCAGGCTGGACTCCTGGAGTCGGCAGCAGTCGGGAACCGGAGGCAGGAACACACAGATATGGGCTGGCACGGATCAGGACCACAGGCAGACGAACGGACGGGATCCTTCCAGGATGCCGAGAAGGAAGGGAAGCAGGAAATCAGGAAATCCGGAAAAGATCTGGCTCGGCCCTCATGATGCCTCAAATTTATACTGAGTGTGACGTATATGGGATGGAATACTCTGTTTGGTCAATTCTGGCATCTATCTTGTCCGTTCCTCCCTAAAGGAGGGCTCAGGTGGGACCTCTGTATCCTCCTGGATGGTAAAATGTTTTCCTCAGAGCTGAGCAGTGTCCTTGGCTCTGCATACCAGTCTCTAGCAGTAACTATAAACATCAAATGTTATCAATCCTAGAAGCACACACTGTCTGAGAAACTTGCTGTTAATTTCAGCAAGTGCAGCTACTTTCAAGAGACTTAGCTAAAAGTAAAAGCACAAAACAGAAAATCACCTTTTATCCTGGCCCAAACCAGGACACTGGAAGGGGAAAAGAAGGACAGAGCTGTAGGTGACCATTGGGACCTTACAAAAGGCTGATATTTCCTGCACATTTTTTTAAAATCAACTGCAGCTTTCACCTAAAGTGGAATACATCTTCCTCCTTCAGTAAAAGCCATGTTCTGAACCAATACTTAAAAATTTCTCAGTGTAGAGGGAAAAAAAGATGGTGTGTTTGTCAGTGCCATAATGAAGCTTGAGTGTGCTGTAAAAATTCCTCTAAAGCATGAGAGGTGCTTTTTGTGCTGAAACCAGGAGGTTTGGGTGTGTTTGACTTCCCATGAGCTTTTCCAGTGCTTTTCCAGGAAATGGGAAAATGGGGAAAAAAACTGCCAGTTTGGTGCCTACTGCAGAAAAAGGGCTGGGAACCTGAGGAATCCTTTTAGAAATGATGTTATAGCTGTTCTTGATTAAAAGGAAGCCCCTGGTTTCACTCTGATTTTAATACTGAGTCAGCAGATGATAAATCCAGTCCTGGTGCCCAGCCCTTTACCAACTTTTTTTTTTCTTTTAGCTCCTGCTGAGTTTCTTTTTTTGTGTGTGTGTTTTTTTCTGTCTACAGCTGGACAAACTTTCTTGCCAGGTGAAAGAAGAGCCTAAGGCAGGCATGATGGGAGAAACACAAAAGAGGACCAGCAAGTGGAGATGAACACCCTGAAAAATACAAATACACCCTGAGACAAAGCATTGTTCTAAAGGAAAAATATGAAAAGCTGTATCTGGAGGAAGTGAAAAAGAGAAGATAGTTACAAAATGAACTGGAAAGGTAGGTACAGGCTTTTTGGAGTGGTAAAAAGAGTTTCCTTTTTTCCTCCCGTGTTTTCCTGCTGGGGTTCCTCTTCTACACCTGGTCAGCATTATGTCTGTAAGCCTGAGATGGCATATTTATGGGGAAAGTTCTTTAAGACACTTTGCCTTCATTAGAACTGCCTTAATTTCTCTTGAGTGTTCCCAGAGTAGCAGCATTGATCATGGAATTAATAGGATTTTCTTCATGGATTCTGTTTCCAAAGGGAATGTATGGCAAAAAAGATGAATTTCATGTCCCTTATTGAATAAAGGGAGGCCCTGCAGAGCAGAGAATTTGATTCTGTGAAGTAAAAAAAAAAAAAAAATTTCTTTTTTTAGCTGCTGTTTTATCAGCTTGTCTGAGGTTTGAGCTCTCCATGGAAAAGGAGGGTAGCTCAGCATTGGTTTTCTCTGCCTTTTGGAAGAAGCACAGAGCATTCCCAGGTGGCTTTGAAGCTCTGGTGCTGAGAAGTCCCAAGCCCTTGGTTTGATTGCTAATATATAAGCTCTCCAAAACCCTGTAGTGGAACAAAGCAACCAGATGCCTCTAATTGCCGAGGAGTGGGTGTGAGCTGGTATCAAGTCCACCTGTGCCTAGTTAGGGCAGGCCCCCTTTTGAGCATGAGCAGGACCAGGGGGCCAATAAAAGGTGAGGCTCACACCCACAGACTAGCTTATTCTTGGACTAAGGAAGAGAGAGGCTGGTAGCTCTTTGAGCCACAGGCTGCTCTAGGCTGGTTTCACTTTGTGAGTGATAGGCTTAGAGCTCAGCTCACAAGTCTCTTTTGCGACACCTCGTTAGACCTTGAGGCGCCGATCCCTAAGGAAAGGTTCGTCTCGCAACATCTGGTGGAGAATGCGGGCATAGGCTTCGGTTTAGCCCGTGTTCCGATGAATCCGGAAAAAGGGATCCAATCTAGCGCGAACTGCAATTAGCAGAAGATCTGAGTTTTTGGGTAAGAAGATCCGTTGCCCTTCCTTCAACACTATTAATTGACCAAGAAAAAGGAAAAAAGATGGGACTTTCATTAAGTACCCCAGTCAAGCAAGGACTCTCCTACTCCCCATCCGCTGTTGCTGTGCGGGAACTCTGGAAAGAGGTTTGTGGCCTATTGAATAACCTCCATGATCAAGAAGTTTGCAAAAATATAACCGGAGTAGATTCTACCTGGGAAGTGGTGATTAATGCTTTAAAAGAGATAAGTTTGAGGTGAAAGCTGCCATCACCGCGATAGCGGCAATCCCGCCGAACGGCAGCCTTGATAATAAAACAGCACCACCTGAGGCACAACCCGGCGTAGTCCCAACAGCACCTCCGCTACCTCCCGAGCATGAAAAAGCACAAAAGGCATTCCTAGGTTTAAGGGACAACAGCCTTGGCATCAAGGGCATGAGAGGAAAGGCGCGTTCTTCCATAGCCGAATTCCTCTCAGACATCGGGCCGGAGGAAGAAAAAGAAGTACTTGCTCCAAAGACCGAAAGCAATGTGAAGATGCCGGCGACCCATGCCTCCGAGATGGGTGGCTCCAGCTGCTGCGTGAAACCGCCTTTACTGCCACCTCCCAGCTCAGAAAATGAGCATGGGAAAAAAGCAGCCACCCCATCAGCTACACCCATCGGCCCAGGGTCTACAATAAAAGCCCTCCTAGAGCAAACGACTCAGGTGGAGAAGTCTTTAGAAAAAAGAATGACGGACATAGAGCAACGGTCACCCTTCCGTAACTATCGGTACCCACCCACCCTCCCTGACGATGATGAAGGAGACATTCCAGCCCCACTGTTATCGAGGCGGACCAACCCTGGCATCAAAGGTGCTGGTAAACCCCGACCGGGAAGATGGTCCGGAATCATCCGTGATGCCATCCTCGAAGGGGATTGGGAGGCCAGCACTGTTGCTTGCCCTGTCCTACATGACAACAATGGGCCGCCTATATTCAAGCAGCATAGCTGGAAGACTTTGCAACAAGCTAAGAAGACCCTAAGAGACGGAGGACTGAAATCAGAAAGTGGTCAAGCCGTCCTGGACTCGCTATTCACCGCGGACACCAACTGTCCCCACGATTGCCGCAACTTGGCCAGGTACCTGGTTACCGCCTCCCAACAGATTGTATGGGTTAAAGAATGGGAACGCCTGGCCCAAGCAGAGGCAAACCGCCCTCAAGCTCCCAGTGACCCATTGTTAGGGGTAACCGCCGAGATGCTCACGGCCTTGGGAGGATATGTGAATGTTCAAGTCCAGCTCCAGTTCCCAACTGTGCTCCATCACATTGCTGCGTATTTAGCCCGCCAAGCATTTAACGTGGTTCCCAAGCCCACTCCAATCCCTTCGTTTACTGCTGTTAAACAAGGGATGAATGAGCCATTCCAACACTTTGTCAATAGACTCTGGCAGTCTATCACGGCTCAATCCGAGCTGGGAACTGAACAAAGGGAATCCATGTTTAAGTTACTGGCATTTGAAAACGCAAATCTGAAAAAGAAGTCGCTGTTTTCCACACTACTGAAGACAGCTGGCGTTTGGGAAATGCTGGAGGTAGCTGCCAGGGCCACCCAGACACAGCAACACCAAGGAATGGCCAGTGCCTTTGCTACTGCTCTGGAACCCACCCAGAAGCTCCTCGTAACAGTGGCACAGAGGCTAGATGGAAGGGAAAATCGATTCAAAAGGAGAAATCGACCGAGAAAACCCACCTCCGTCTGCTACCGTTGTGGAGCAACGGGCCACTCGGCGAGGGATTGCTCGGCTACAGTATGGTGCGACCGCTGCCAAAAAAATAGTCATAACAACCGGGCATGCAGGTCCGCAAAAAACGGAAGACGCAGAACGCAAGGCCCCCGCGCCGTGACACAAGTAGCCGGGCCAGCGTTATACAATGGCTCCCCGCCCCAGCCACAAGAGGAAGCTTGGGCATCGATGTGCCCCGCGCAATGGATATTACGTTGATGACTAATCAGGTTTATCGGTTACCGACGGGGATACACGGACCCATGCATCAGGAAAATGGCACGGTAGAGGCTTTGTTAATGGGACGTTCATCCACAGGAATCGCAGGACTTACTGTGCTTCCAGGGGTAATAGACACAGATTCTACAGGGGAAATAATAATCACGTGTCTCACATTGATGCCTCCCCTGATAAAGCAGGAACCCAAATAGCGCAACTAGTCCCTCTCCCGAAAATGAATATAGGAAAGAACGTCCCCACGGCACGGGGCGATCGAGGCTTTGGATCATCTGGAGGCACTCTAGTAAATTTAATGCAACAGATGAAGACCAGGCCCATTATCATCATAAAGATGACCGCTGGAAAAGAGGCGAAGACACTTTCCGTGATGATGGACACAGGGGCTGACGTCACGATCATCAACCTCAACGTGTGGCCTCGTCACTGGAAACTTGTCACGGCCCGTGATGCCGTCCAGGGAGTAGGTGGTGGTTCCACTCCCCTTCAGGCCCTAGAACCTGTGCAATTACAGTTTCCTGAAGGACAGAAGGCAACCGTACGTCCCTATGTATTATCGTTGCCAGGACAACTTGGAGGGCTGATCGGCAGGGAAATAATGAGTCAGCTGGGAGCCGTCCTCTCCATCCCTGAACCCACCCGATCCCCTCAAAATTTTCAGCAAGGGCTACTGCAAAAGTGCCGCCAACACCCAGACTAAAATGGAAAACAGACACCCCTGTCTGGGTGGAGCAGTGGCCTTTACAAAAAGAGCGGCTACAAATTGCCATCACTCTAGTGAAAGAACAGCTGGATGCAGGACACATCCAGCCATCAGTCAGTCCGTGGAACACACCTATATTCGTGGTTCCTAAAAAATCAGGTAAATGGCGACTAATACAGGATTTACGTAAGGTGAATAACCAGATGTGGCCAATGGGCGCCCTCCAACCTGGGCTGCCCTTACTTACGATGCTACCAAGAGACTGGCACCTTCTGGTCATTGACCTTAAAGACTGTTTCTTTAATATTCCCCTTCATCCAGAAGATACAGCGCGCTTCGCGTTCACCATCCCTTCAGTCAACAAAAGTGAACCTGCAAAGAGGTACAAATGGGTAGTGCTGCCACAGGGGATGAAAAACTCCCCAACAATATGCCAGATGTATGTGGCATGGGCACTATCGCCGATCCGCGACGAGATGCCGGATATATTAATATATCACTACATGGACGACATATTGTACTGTCAAGAAGCCCCGTTCCCTGACGACTTCAGTCAAATGTTGACCAGCCGACTGAAGACGAAAGGACTAATAGTTGCTCCGGAAAAAGTGCAAACAAAATCACCCTGGAGCTACTTAGGGTGGAAAGTTACCCATGCCATGGTGAGACCACAGAAACTGGAGGTAATAAGTTCGATTAAAACATTGAACGATGCCCAAAAATTAGTGGGCGAACTCCAATGGATTCAACCCATTGTAGGTCTTACCAATGCAGATATCCACCCCTTTTTGTCATTGTTACGGGGCACGCACCCAGGTGCGTTAGTGAACTGGACGAATAACCATACTAATGCATTGAAACAGGTCGTCCGTAAACTGGCAACCAGTTATGCGGATCGACGAGATGCCACACAACCCATCGGAATCTGGGTATGTAATCACCCCTCATACCCATTCGTGCTGCTACTACAAGACTTCAACTGGAATAAGGAAAATGGGGAATATTTCCACGACACAGATAAACGACAACGCGATCAGAGCTCCCTGAGATCGGACTCCATAGCCATCTTGGAATGGCTATTTACATCGCACACACCACAGAAGGGTATTTGGCAACAGACCGAGATGATAGCATTCTTGATACGGAAGGGACGGCAGCGTTGCCTGGAGGTAGACGGTCAAGAGCCGGGATGGATCAGCATCCCCATAAAAGCAATTGACTTTGACTGGCTACTGCAACGCTCCGTGCCTCTACAACTTGCCCTATTCGGGTATTCCGGGAAAGTCCGCCATGGAGGCCCAACACACAAGCGTTTACAGACCATCAACCAGCTTCATTGGATTGAGCGTCCGATCGTTTCAGAGCGCCCAGTGCCTGGCATCACAGTTTTTACCGATGCCGGAAAAAGGTCGAAAACGGCTGCCTGCGTGTGGCAGGATAAGGGTCGGTGGAAACAACACCTGATTCTAGGCACTGTGGAAGATAATCTGCAGACTCTGGAATTGCTGGCCATTATCTGGGCCCTAACGCAATGGCGGCAGGCTCCCCTTAACATTGTCTCCGACTCGCAATATGCAGTCGGAGTCACGAACCGCATCGAAGATTCTATTATCAAGCCGGTATAAAATAAGCGGTTACTGGAACTCTTCTTTATGCTACAACGTGCGCTAAAAACCCGAACAGAACCATGCTGCATCCTACATATCAGAAGCCATAAAACCTCTTTGGGACTAGGTGAAGGAAATGCAAAGGCTGACTCCCTGGTCAGCCTAGGAATACAGAGCCCGGTAAGCCAGTTTGCGAAGGCTCAAAACAGCCACTCCCTATTCCATCAGAATGCCAGGGCATTGAAGCGCATGTTTTCCATACCGTGGGAAGACGCGAAAAGAATTGTTAGAGCGTGCCCTCAATGCACACAATTTGGCCCTGCCCTGGGAATGGGAGTAAACCCACGCGGACTGCAAGCGGGTGAAACTTGGCAAATGGATGTCACCCACGTCCCAGAATTTGGACGTCTGAAATATGTCCATGTAACAGTGGATACCTATTCAGGCATGCTCTGGGCGACAGCTCAAACGGGGGAAAAGGCATTACATGTGGTCCGTCATCTAACCAACTGCTTTGCTGTCATGGAGGTCCCCCAAGTAGTAAAGACTGACAATGCACCCGCCTATACAGGCGGAAAAGTCAAACAATTCTTTGCTACTTGGGGGGTGAAACACATCACAGGAATCCCCCACTCGTCTACAGGCCAGGCGATAGTAGAAAGAGCTCACTCTTGGGCTAGTCACAAGAGAGGCTGGTAGCTCATCGAGCCACGGTCTGATCTTGCTAGTTCCACTACGTGAGTGATAGACTTAGAGCACAACTCTCAAGTCTATACTGCTACACCTATTCAGACCTTGAGACCTCGATCCCTGAAGAAAGATTCGTCCTGCTATATCTGGTGGAGAATGCGGGCATAGACTTTGGTCTAACCCGTGCTTCCGACGAATCAGGGAAGAGGGATCCAACCCCCTAGAGCAAACAGCAATTAACAGTCGGGTAAGAAGACCCGTTACCCTTCTTTTGACACTAATAATTGACCAAGAAAAAGGAAAGGAAGATGGGACTTTCACCAAGCACCCCCATCGAGCAGGGACTCTCCTACTCCTCCGCTGTTGCTACGCGAGACCTTTGGAGGGAGGTTGGCAACCTATTGAATGACCTCCACGATCAAGAAGTTCGAAAAAATATAACTGGAGTAGATGCCACCTGGGAAGTGGTGACTAATGCCTTAAAAAAGATAAAATATGAGGCGAAAGCTGCCATCACTGCAATAGCGGCAATCCCGCCAAACGGCAGCCACCTCCTGAGGCAGAAACTGGCGTAGTCCCAACAGCGCCTCCGTTACCGACCGAGAATGAAAAAGCCGAAAAGGCGTTCCCAATCTTACGGAACAACAGCTTTGGCATCAAGGGCATGAGAGGAAAAGTACATCATTCCGTAGCTGAATTCCTCTCAGATATCGGGCTGGAGGTAGAAAAAGAAGTTCCTGCTCCGAAGGCCGAAAACAATATGAAGATACCGACGGGTGACTCCAGCTGCTGTTTAAAACCGCCCTCACTGCCACCTCCCAGCTCAGAAAATGAGCATGAGAAGGCAGCAGCCGCTCCATCAGCCACACCTGTCGGCCCAGAATCTACAATAAAAGCCCTGCTGGAACAAACAACTCAAGCGGTGAAGTCCCTGGAAAAGAGAATAACGAACTTAGAGCAACGGTCATCCTTCCACACCTACCGAGACCCGCCCACCCTCCCTGACGACGATGGCGAAGGCATTCCAGCTCCACTGTTGTCAAGGCGGACCAACCCTGGCACCAAAGATGCTGGCAAATCCCGACCCGGAAGATGGTCTGGTATCATCCGTGATGCCATCCTCGAAGGCGAATGGGAGACCAGCACCGTTGCCTGCCCCGTCCTTTATGATAATAATGGGCCGCCTATATTTGAGCAACATAGCTGTAAAACCCTACAACAAGCCAAGAAGACCTTGAGAGAGGGAGGATTAAGATCGGAGAGTGGCCAGGCCATCCTGGACTGGTTGTTCACCGCAGACACCAACTGTCCCTATGATTGCTGCAACTTGGCCAGGTACCTACTTACCCCCTCCCAGCAGATCGTATGGGTTAAAGAATGGGAGCGCCTGGCCCAAGCACAGGTGAACCGCCCTTGTACTCCTGGTGACCCGTTGACAGGGGTAACCATCGAGATGCTCACGGGAGCGGGACAATTCGCGGATGTACAAGTACAACTCCAGTTCCCGTCTGTGCTCCATCATATCACTGCGCATTTGGCCTGCCAAGCGTTTAACGTGGTTCCCGAGCCCACCCCACTCCCTTCGTTCACTGCTGTTAAACAAGGGATGAACGAACCGTTCCAACATTTTGTCGATAGACTCTGGCAGTCTGTCACAGCTCAATCCGAGCTGGGAGCGGAGCAAAGGGATTCAATGTTTAAATTGCTGGTGTTTGAAGACGCGAATCCGAGAATGAAATCGCTGTTTTCCGCATTACCGAAGACAGCTGGCGTCTCTGACATGCTGGAGGTAGCTGCCAGGGCCACCCAGATGCAGCAACATCAGGGAATGGCCAATGCCTTCGCTGCCGCTCTGGAGCCCACCCAGAAGCTCCTTGCAGCAGTAGCACAGAGGCTAGGTGGAAGGGGAAACCGATTCAAAAGAAGAAATCGACCGAGAAAACCCACCTCCGTCTGCTACCGTTGTGGAGCAACGGGCCGCTCGGCGAGGGATTGCTCGGCTACGGTATGGTGCGACCGCTGCCAAAAAAATAGTCATAACAACCGGGCATGCTGGTCCGCAGAAAACGGATGACACAGTGCGCAAGGCCCCCGCGCCGTGACACAAGTAGCCGGGCCAGCGTTATACAACGGCTCCCCGCCCCAGCCACAAGAGGAAGCTTGGGCATCGATGTGCCCTGCGCAATAGATATTACGTTGATGACTAATCAGGTTTATCGGTTACCGACAGGGATACACGGACCCATACATCAGGAAAATGGCACGGTAGGGGCTTTGTTAATGGGACGTTCATCCACAGGAATCGCAGGACTTACTGTGCTTCCAGGGGTAATAGTCAGATTCTACAGGGGAAATAATGATCACGTGTCTCACATTGACGCCTCCCCGGATATACAAAGCGGGAACCCGAATAGCGCAACTAGTCCCGCTCCCGAAAATGAATATAGGAAAGAACGTCCCCACGGCACGAGGCGATCGAGGCTTTGGATCATCTGGAGGCACTCTAGTAAATTTAGTGCACCAGATGAAGACCAGGCCCATTATCATCATAAAGATGACCGCTGGAAAAGAGGCGAAGACACTTTCCGTGATGATGGACACGGGCTGACGTCACGATCATCAACCTCAACGTGTGGCCTCGTCACTGGAAACTTGTCACGGCCCGTGATGCCGTCCAGGGAGTAGGTGGTGGTTCCACTCCCCTTCAGGCCCTAGAACCTGTGCAATTACAGTTTCCTGAAGGACAGAAGGCAACCGTACGTCCCTATGTATTATCGTTGCCAGGACAACTTGGAGGGCTGATCGGCAGGGAAATAATGAGTCAGCTGGGAGCCGTCCTCTCCATCCCTGAACCCACCCGATCCCCTCAAAATTTTCAGCAAGGGCTACTGCAAAAGTGCCGCCAACACCCAGACTAAAATGGAAAACAGACACCCCTGTCTGGGTGGAGCAGTGGCCTTTACAAAAAGAGCGGCTACAAATTGCCATCACTCTAGTGAAAGAACAGCTGGATGCAGGACACATCCAGCCATCAGTCAGTCCGTGGAACACACCTATATTCGTGGTTCTTAAAAAATCAGGTAAATGGCGACTAATACAGGATTTACGTAAGGTAAATAACCAGATGTGGCCAATGGGCACCCTCCAACCTGGGCTGCCCTTACTTACGATGCTACCAAGAGACTGGCACCTTCTGGTCATTGACCTTAAAGACTGTTTCTTTAATATTCCCCTTCATCCAGAAGATACAGCGCGCTTCGCGTTCACCGAGGGGACTGGGAGGGTACTGGGAAGGGACTGGAAGAGACTGGGAGGAGACTGGAAGGGACTGGTACGGAAATGGAAGGGGACTGGGAGGTACTGGGAGGTCACTGGGAGGGAACTGGGAGGAAATTAGAGGGGACTGGGAGGGGACTGGGAGGGACTGGGAGGGGACACAGAGGAATAGGAGGGGACTGGGAGAGGAATGGGAGGGGACAAAGAGGGGACTGTGAGGGAATTGGGAGGGGACTGGGAGAGGAATGGGAGGGGACTGGGAGGGAATGGGAGGGACTAGGAGAGGAATGGGAGGGGATTGGGAGGGGACTGGGACGAGACTGGGAGGAAACTGGGAGGCGACTGGTAGTGGACAGGGAGTGGACAGGGAAGAAGTGGGAGGAACTGGAAGGGGACTGGGAGGGGATTTGGAGGAACTGGTAGGCGAGTGGGAGGCACTGGGAGGGGACTGGGAAGGGACTGGAAGAGACTGGGAGGGGACTGGGAGGAAATGGTAGGGGACTGGGAGGTCACTGGGAGGAGACTTGGAGGAAATTAGAGGGGACTGGGATGAACTGGGAGGGGACTGGGAGGAGCTCTAAGAGTACTTGGAGGGGACTGGGAGGGACTTGGATGGGACTGGGAGGGTACTGGTAGGAACTGTGAGAGGAATGAGAAGGGACTGGGAGAGACTAGGAGGGACGAGGAGGGACTGGGAGAAACTGAGAGGGGACTGGGCGGGACTGGGAGGGACTGGGGTGGGACTTCGAGGGTACTGGGAGGAACTGGGTAGGTAATGGGAGGGGACTAGGAGGGTACTGCGAGGGGACTGGAAAGGGACTTGGAGGGGACTGGGAGGAGATTGGGAGGAGATTGGGAGATACGGGGAGTAAGTGGGAGGGGACTGGGAGGGACTGGGAGGGGACTGGGAGGGAACTGGGAGGGAACTGGGAGGGAACTGGGAGGATATTGGGAGGGACTCGAAGGGGACTGGGCGGGGACTGGGAAGGGACTGGAAGGGGACTGGGAGAGGAACGGTTAGCGGACTGGGAGAGAATAGGGAGGGGACTGGGAGGGACTGGGAAAAAAAAAAGAGGTCCCACCTGAGCCCTCCTTTGGGGAGGAACAGACAAGATAGATGCCAGAATTGACCAAACAGAGTATTCCATCCCATATGCGTCACACTCAGTATAAATTTGAGGCATCACGAGGGCCGAGCCAGATCTTTTCGGGATTTCCAGATTTCCAGACTTCTGGATTTCCTGATTTCCCTTCTTCCCGTCCTTCACCCGGCATCCTGGAAGGATCCCGTCCGTTCGTCTGCCTGTGGACCTAATCCGTGGCAGCCCATATCTGTGTGTTCCTGCCTCCGGTTCCTGACTGCTGCCGACTCCAGGAGTCCAGCCTGGACTTTCCCAGGGCTGCCCTGCAACCTCGGTGGTGACGTGAGAGTTATTGGGGGAAAGGAGGGAGGAATGTGGTTTCCATTTTCCTGTATATTTGTATATATTTAGTAATTTTTCCTATTTATCATTACTGTTCATTAAAGTTGTGTAGTTTAGTTTCCAACCCATAAGTCTCTCTCCCTTATTCTCTCTCCTTTCTTTATCAAGGAGGAGAGAGACATTAATAGAGAGCGTCTGTTATTCGGTTTAATTGCCGGGCCAGTGTTAAACTTTGACAGAGGGACTAGAGAGGACTGGGATGAACTGAGAGGAGATTGGGAGGTACTGGGAGATAACGGGGAGTAGACTGGGAGGAACTGGGAGGGGACTGGGAGAGGATTTGGAGGGACTGGGAGGAACAGGGAGGGGACTGAGAGGGGACTGGGAGGAACAGGAAGGGGATTAGGAGGAACTGGGAGGAACTGGGAGGGGAGTAAAAGGGACTAGAAGGAACAGGGAGGGGACGGGGAGAGGATTTGAAAAGACTGGGAGGAACAGGAAGGGGACTGGGAGGGGATTGGGAGGGGACTGGGAGGAACAGGAAGGGGATTGAGAGGAACTAGGGAGGAACTGGGAGGAACTGGGACGAATAGGGGGTGGAGTGGGAGGGACTGGGAGGGAACCGGTAGGGTAGTGGGAGGGACTGGGACGGGACTGGGAGAAACAAGGAGGGGACTAGAAGGGAGTGGGAGGGAACTGGGAGGGGCCTGGGAAAGACTCGGCGGGGACTGGGAGGAGACTGGAAGGGACTGGGAGCTAACTGGGAGGGAGTTGGAGGGGACTGAGAGGGATTTGGAGGGGAGTGGGAGTGGACTTGGAGGGGACTGGGAGGGGACTGAGAGGGGACTGGAAGAAACTGGGAGAGGAATGGGAGGGGACTGGGAAGGACTAGGAGGGGACTGGAAGGAACTTGGAGAGAAATGGGAGGGGACTGGGAAGGACTAGGAGGGGACTGGGAGGGACAAGGAGGGGACTGGGATGAGATTGGGAGGAGATTGGTAGGAGATTTGGAGATACTGGGAGGAATTGGGAGGGGACTGGTTGGGGACTGGGACGGACTGTGAGGGGATTGGGAAGGACTTAAAGGGACTGGGAGGGACTGGGAGGGGAGTGGGATGGACTGGGAGGGGACTGGGAGGGACTGCCAGTAGAATTGTAGGAAATTGGAGGGGACTGGGAGGAGATTGGGAGGGATTGAGAGGAACTGGGAGGGGACTGGGAGGGGACTTGGAGGGGATTGGGAAGAACTAGGAGAAACTGGGAGGGGAGTAAAAGGGACTGGAAGGAACAGGGAGGGGACTGGGAGGGGAGTGGGATGGACTGGGAGGGGACTGGGAGGGACTGCCGGTAGAATTGTAGGAAATTGGAGGGGACTGGGAGGAGATTGGGAGGGATTGAGAGGAACTGGGAGGGGACTGGGAGGGGACTGGGAGGGACTGGGAGGGACTGGGAGGGAAATGGGAGGGGACTGGGAGGGGACTGGGAAGGGACTGGGAGGGGATTGGGAGGGACTGGGAGGGCATTGGGAGGGAAATGGGAGGGACTGGGAGGGGACAGTCTAAGTCCCCTTCCAGTCCCTCCTTGTCCCCTCCCAGTTCCTCCCACTTCCATTCCAGTTCCTCCCACTCCTCTCCCAGTTCATCCGAGTCTCTCCAATCCCCTCTCAGTCGCCTCCCAGTCCCTCCGAGTTCCCTCCCACCAATTGCTCCCAGTCCACTCCTAGTCACTCCCAGTCTCCTCTCAATCTCCTCCCAGTCCCTTCAAGTCAACTCTCAGTCTAGTCCCAGTCCCGTCCCAGTACTCTCCCGGTCCCCTCCCAGTACCTTCCCAGTACCCTCCCATTTCCTCCCCTTCCCTTCACAGTTCCTCTCAGTCCTTCCCAGTCCCTCCCAGTCGACTCCCCGTCCCTCCCAGTCCCCTCCCAGTCCCTCCAAGTCACCTCCCAGTTTTCTCCCAGTCCTGTCCCAGTCCTCTCCCAGTCCGTCCCAGTCCCCTCTCAGTCCCCTCTCAGTCCCCTCCCAGTCCCCTCCCAGTCCCCTCCCACTCCAATTTCAGTCCCCTCCCAGTCCCTCCCAATCAACTCCGAGTCCCTCCCAGTAAAATCCCAGTTTCTCCCAGTCCCGTCCCACTCCCTCCTAGTCGCCCCCCACTCCCTCCCAGTCCCCTCCCAGTCCCCTCCCATTTCCCTCCCAGTCCCTCCCAGTCCCTCCCAGTCCCTCACAGTCCCCTCACAGTCCTCTCACAGTCCCCTCACAGACCCCTCCCACTCCCTCCGAGTCCCTCCCAGTCCCCCCCAGTCTCCTCCCAGTCCCCTCCCAGTCCTCTTCCAGTTCCTCCCAGTCCCTCCCAGTCCCCTCCCATTTCTCTCCCACTCCCCTCCCAGTCCCCTCCCAGTCCCCTCTGAGTCCCTCGCAGACCCCTCTAAGTCCCCACCAATTCCCTTTCTAGTCCCCTCCCAGTCCCCTCTCAGTTCCCTCCCAGTCCCTCCCTGTCACTCCCGGCCCTTCCCAGTCTCCTCCCAGTCACCTCCCACTTCATCCCTGTCCCCTCCAAGTCCCCTCCCAGTCCTCTCCCAGTCCGTCCAAGTCCCCTCTCAGTCCCCTCTCAGTCCCCTCCCAGTCCCCTCCCGGTCCCTTCCCAGTCCCTCCCATTCCCCTCCCTGTCCCCTCCCAGTCCCCTCCCAGTCCCTCCCAGTCCCTTCCCAGTTTCTCCCAGTCCCTTCCCAGTTCCTCCCAGTACCTCCCAATCTCTTCCCAATCTCCTCCCAATCTTATCACAGTCCCCTCTCAGTCCCCTCCCAGTCCCCTCCCGGTCCCTTCCCAGTCCCTCCCATTCCCCTCCCTGTCCCCTCCCAGTCCTCTCCCAGTCCCTCCCAGTCCCTTCCCAGTTCCTCCCAGTCCCTTCCCAGTTCCTCCCAGTACCTCCCAATCTCTTCCCAATCTCCTCCCAATCTTATCACAGTCCCCTCCCAGTCCCCTCCAAGTCCCTTCCCAGTCCCTCCCTATTCCCTCGCAGTCCACTCCCACTCCCCTCCCAGTCCCCTCCTAGTCCCTCCCAGTCCCCTCTCAATCTCCTCCCCGTCCCTTCCAGTCAACTCCCAGTGCTGTCCCAGTCCCTCCCAGTCACCTCCCACTCCCTCCTAGTCCCTCCCAGTCCCCTCTCAATCTCCTCCCATTCCCTTCCAGTCAACTCCCAGTCCCGTCCCAGTCTCGCCCCAGTCCCTCACAGTCACCTCCCACTCCCTCCCAGTACCTCCAAGTCCCCTCCCAGTCTCCTCCCAGTCCCCTCCCAGTTCCTTCCTGTCCCTCCCAATACCCTCCCTGTCCCTTCCAGTCCCCTCCCAGTCCCCTCCCAGTCCCTCTAAGTCCCCTCCCAGTGCCTCCTTGTCCCCTCCCAGTTCCTTCCTGTCCCTCCCAATACCCTCCCAGTCCCTTCCAGTCCCCTCCCAGTCCCCTCCCAGTCCCTCTAAGTCCCCTCCCAGTGCCTCCTTGTCCCCTCCCAGTTCCTCCCACTTCCACTCCAGGGATCAGGACTACGTTACGGAGCCATTGCAGGGACCCCACTAATTGCTGCATTTTGTGGAGCGTCTTGATGTTCCGACGGATCTTCATCTGCGGGGGGGTAACATAGGTGTTTTTGATTTCCACTCCCAGGAAGCTTACACACGGTCCTCTTTTAATTTTTGCACTCGCGATTTCGAATCCATGTGCTTTCAAAGTGTTTGAAATTGTTTACACCAGCTGGTCAACTTGGCTTCCTGATGGTGCAGCAATCAAGATGTCATCCATGTATTGGATGATAGTCGCAGACGGGTCAGTGAGTCGGATAGGCGCTAATGCTCGATCCACTGTGATCTGGCAGATGGTGGGCGAGTTGATCATTCCTTGGGGCAGCACTTTCCACTGGAAGCGTAGGTTGGGGCGTTGACTATTTGGAAATATGACGGATAAGGCAAACCGCTCCTTGTCTTCCTCATGCAGGGGTATTGAAAAGAAACAGTCTTTGATATCAAGGGCAGCACAAGGTTGTCCTTCTGGTATCATAGAGTTCATAGGTAGCAGCGTTTGGACGGGACCCATTGGTTGGATTATTTTGTTTACTTCATGCAGGTCATGAAGGAGGCGAAATCCCTCACCAGTTCGTTTGGGTATTACAAAAACTGGGGTGTTCCATGGACTAGTGGAAGGCTCTATGTGACCTCGCTGCAGTTCGCGGTCAACTAGCTCAAGAAGAGCATCCATTCGAGGCTTTGATAGGGGCCACTGCTCGACCCACACTGGGTTGGATGATTTCCATGTCAGTTTGATTGGTAGGAGCGGGTGTGTGGCAGTGGCCCTTAGGGTAAATTTGTCACCCTAGCATTTAATAAGGCTAGGGCATCCCTTCCCAGCAAGGGTGGAACTCCTGACATGACATAGGGGAAGAGGGTGATGGTTTTCTCTGGTCCCTTTTCAGTGTGAAGCGTGATCGCTACCAATTGAGCACTCTTCCGAGCTCGGGTTACTCCCCCAACTCCACCCACCATAGGTGCGTCTTCCAGTTTCCAATATGGGGGCCAAATTGTCTCAGGAATAATTGTAACATCTGCTCCTGTGTCAATTAAAAAGGGGACGCTAATGGTGGCGCTATGTAAGGTATTATAGAGGGAGCAGGTCCCGTGCATTACCGGTGGGTTATCGCACCTTACTGCCAGGGCCACCCTGGTGTTTTGTCCCCAAGGGGTGGCTTCGGCTGTCAGTCCGGCTCCCAGTCCCCTCCCATTACCCTCCCAGTCCCTCCCAGTCCCTCCCAGTCCCCTCCCAGTCCCCTCCCACTTCCTACCAGTCCCCTCCTCAGTCCCTCCCAGTCCCTTCTAAGTCTCTCCCTGTCCGTTCTCAGTACCTCCCAGTCCCCTCCTAGTCCCCTCCCAGTCCCATCTAATTTCCTCCCAGTCCCCTCCCAGTGACCTCCCAGTCCCTTCCAGTCCCCTACCAGTTCCTCCCAGTCCTCTCAATTCTCTTCCAGTCCGTTCAAAGTCCCCCGCACTCTCCTCCATCTTCCCTTCCAGTTCCTCCCACTTCCCTCGCAGTCCCTTCCAGTCCCCTCCCACTTCTTCCAAATCCCCTCCCAGTTCCTCCCAGTCCCCTCAAAGTCCCTCCCAGTCGACTTCCAGTCCCTCCCAGTCCCTTCCCAGTTCCTCCCTGTCCCCTCCCAGACCCCTCCCTGTCTCCTCCCAGTCAACTCCCAAGCCCCTCAAATCCCCTCCCATTCCACTCCCAGTCTCTCCTTATGCCCTCCCAGTCCCCTCCCAGTTCCCCTCCCATTCCTCTCCCATTCCTCGCCCAGTCCCCTCCCATTCCTCTCCCATTCCCTCCCAATCCCCTCCCAGTCCCCTTGAAATCCCCTCTCATTCCCCTTCCAGTCCCCTCCCGGTCCCCTCCTGTGGTAGTTAAGGTTTGAAGTGTGGTAGTTTAGGTGTGAAATGTGGCAGTTAAGGTTTGGCGGCCGGAAGATATCGTGCTGTACGGAAATTTAAGATAGGGCTTCCCTCCTGACAACCAATAGGTACGGGTCCCTAATGCAAGCAGACGGAAGTGACGATGTAAACCTAGGCTATAAAATGCGGTGCAACATAAACAATAAACGTCATTTGCCGTCCATCATATTGATGCCTGTGAGCTGATGGCCCGGACAACCTGGGGTTGGTTGCTGAGTCGTTCTTGAACCAGGTCGCCACGCCTCGTCAGAGGCAACAAATTGGTGCCGAAACCCGGGAATCGGAGAAAATGGAGGTCAGAATCGGATTCGGGTTCGGGGAATTCGCCTGGATTCGGGTAAACGGCGGCCGGAGCGGCAGGATCCAGCCCGGCGGGGAGGACGCTCCCGGACCGACAAGGAGGATGGAAGCCCTTGTAAAGGTCATATCTGAGTTGCATAGACAGTGGGGGATTGATTGTAGGCCCAAAGATTTTACCCTCGCAGTTTCGAGGTTGTTAGAGATTGGGATGATTGACCAGGCGGTGGATATCCTCCACCCAGAGGTGTGGAATAAATGCACTAATGCATTAGCCAAGGAGACCATATCCTCAGGCACGGGAAAACCCCTCAAGGCATTGGGGAAGGTCAGGGGCGCCTTGAAAAACGCCCTAGAGGAGCAGGAGACATGGAGGAAGGCAAGGGACTGTTTACTAATCGTCCCGAAAACCGGGGTCGGTGCAGCCACGCAGACCGCACACCCAACCGATGACGTTCCCCAGGCGGATCGGCACGAGGGGGACATCCCCTCCAGCCCCCAAGCCCTATTCCGCTCGCGGAAGAGCAAAACCAAACAGAAACCATCTGGGGCGAGCTAGCTGAGGAAGCCAGGGCTGCCGCGGAAAAATCAAAACCCGATGACATTTGGTCGAGACCGCCTCCCTATGCGCCTCAAGATGGCGCCGATCCAACAGAGGGAGGGCGGGGCGAGAATGCCCCTGCCGGAAACGAGGGGAGAGCACCGGAACTGATGGGCGTGCGCGGACGGGAAGGAGGGGAGAGCGAAAAGGAGGTGGGAGGTGGCCCAGACCTACTCAGCCCCAGCCCGCTCTGCTCCGCTCCCTTCGCCGCGCCCAGCGCGCCGAGTGAAAAGGAGAAGGGGGGTGGTGCGGATAATCAAGAAGGGGGTGGAACCGCGAGGCAGGCAGTGGGAACCACAAGCCGGGCAGCGGTAACCGCGAGCCAGGCGGCGGGAAATGCGAACCAGGCAGCGGGAAACGCGAACCGGGCATCAGGAACCAATCAGAGCATCTATCCGGTTCTATGCCCTTATAAGGAGAGTAAGGAGGAAAAGGATGGTTGGATCCGCCCACAAATATGTCACTGTATGGCAAACTCCTCCCCAGGCAGGCCATTGGGCAAGCCGAAGGGGAGGGAACTGCCCGCCCACAAAGGAGGTGGGAGGGGTCGGAGCCCCAAAAAGGAAAGTGGGCGGCACCGGAGCCGGAAGAAAAAACATCGGAGCCCGGAAGTAGCCAGTCAGTCGAGTTCCGATTCCGAGTTGGACAGTTCCGGGGACAAGTGGCCCCAGGCAGACTCAGACTCAAATGATAGTAAGGGAGGGATCAAGAACCGACACACCCTCGGATGTAGCAAAGGGGGATCACTGGAGGATATTCCCGTTACGGACTGGAGGAAAATAAACAATGCATGCTCAGATTGGGTCCCTTCGGCAGCATTAGCATTCCCGGTCAGGGTAACAAGAGAAGGTAATGAGACACGAACAATGTACACCCCTGTAAATTATAAGGATATACAGGCGATTGTTAAAGCAATTGCGGATAAGGGACTTAATTCTGCTATGGTTAACACCCTTATAGATGGGCTTTTTGGGGGAGATGACATGATCCCATTTGATATAAAACAAGTTAGCAGACTAATTTTTGATGGGGCAGGCATGTTCGTTTTCAGGGAAGAATGGGAAGATAACTGTACAAAGCAACTAGCCCGAGCAGTCGGGGCAGATCACCCACTGCATGGCTCCAGCCTGCAGCGACTGATGGGCAGAGACCCATCAATGATTACCCCCCAAGCACAAGCCCAAGGTATGTGACCCCATGAAATTATGACAACCACCTGTGCAGCTAGAGAGGCCATTCGTACTACCAGTAGGATTGTAGACAAGTCATCACCATGGACCACAATAAAACAGAATGAAAGTGAGAGCTTTACACAGTTTGTGGACCTCCTGCAGGCGGCCATGGACTCTTCGTCCCTGCCTGCGGATGTAAAAAACCCAGCACTTGCAGACTGAATACGTCAGCAGTGTAATTCAAAAGCCAAAGAAGTCCTTCGATCACTGCCAGCGGGGGCAAGTATTGCTGACATGATTAAACGTGTCATGAATGAAGAGCACCTAGCCCCGATTCAGGTAGCTGTTCGCACTGCAATAGCTGATGTGATGGCATGCTATATATGTGGCCAAGCTGGCCATGTGGTGGCAAACTGCCCCCAGCTGGTGAACCAGCCACCAACATCTAATCTGCGCCAGAAGCAATGCAGGGGACCGTGCTGGGTCTGTGGAAAGAAAGGGCATTTCGCTAAGGACTGCAAATCCAAAAAGCAGGGAAACGGAAAGGGGAGGGGGCGCCCGGGCCGCACACAGCCCTCTCCCACTTGGGATATGAGGCGGCCCAACTACGTCAACCCTGGATGGGACAAGGCACTCTCGAACCTGCCTCCCCCCCGAGCAACAACCAACTATATGGCCCAACCAGCGGTCCAACCGAATCTGCCTACGCCTCAGGGACAGCCGGAACACCCCTTGGGGACAAAACACCAGGGTGGCCCTGGCAGTAAGGTGTGATAACCCACCAGTGGTGTACAAGACCTGCTCCCCCTGTAATACCTTACATAGCGCCACCATTAGTGTCCCCTTTTTAATTGACACAGGAGCAGATGTTACAATTATTCCTGAGACAATTTGGCCCCCATGCTGGAAACTGGAAGATGCACCTATGGTGGGTGGAGTCGGGGGAGTAACCCAAGCTCGGAAGAGTGCTCAATTGGTAGCGATCACGCTTCACACTGAAAAGGGACCAGAGAAAACCATCACCCTCTTCCCCTATGTCATGTCAGGAGTTCCACCCTTGCTGGGAAGGGATGCCCTAGCCTTATTAAATGCTAGGGTGACAAATTTACCCTAAGGGCCACTGCCACACACCCGCTCCTACCAATCAAACTGACATGGAAATCATCCAACCCAGTGTGGGTCGAGCAGTGGCCCCTATCAAAGCCTCGAATGGATGCTCTTCTTGAGCTAGTTGACCGCGAACTGCAGCGAGGTCACATAGAGCCTTCCACTAGTCCATGGAACACCCCAGTTTTTGTAATACCCAAACGAACTGGTGAGGGATTTCGCCTCCTTCATGACCTGCATGAAGTAAACAAAATAATCCAACCAATGGGTCCCGTCCAAACGCTGCTACCTATGAACTCTATGATACCAGAAGGACAACCTTGTGCTGCCCTTGATATCAAAGACTGTTTCTTTTCAATACCCCTGCATGAGGAAGACAAGGAGCGGTTTGCCTTATCCGTCATATTTCCAAATAGTCAACGCCCCAACCTACGCTTCCAGTGGAAAGTGCTGCCCCAAGGAATGATCAACTCGCCCACCATCTGCCAGATCACAGTGGATCGAGCATTAGCGCCTATCCGACTCACTGACCCGTCTGCGACTATCATCCAATACATGGATGACATCTTGATTGCTGCACCATCAGGAAGCCAAGTTGACCAGCTGGTGTAAACAATTTCAAACACTTTGAAAGCACATGGATTCGAAATCGCGAGTGCAAAAATTAAAAGAGGACCGTGTGTAAGCTTCCTGGGAGTGGAAATCAAAAACACCTATGTTACCCCCCCGCAGATGAAGATCCGTCGGAACATCAAGACGCTCCACAAAATGCAGCAATTAGTGGGGTCCCTGCAATGGCTCCGTAACGTAGTCCTGATCCCTGGAGTGGAAGTGGGAGGAACTGGGAGGGGACAAGGAGGCACTGGGAGGGGACTTAGAGGGACTGGGAGGGGACTGGGAGGGGACTGGAAGGGACTGGGAGGGTATTGGGAGGGACAGGAAGGAACTGGGAGGGGACAAGGAGGCACTGGGAGGGGACTTAGAGGGACTGGGAGGGGACTGGGAGGGGACTGGAAGGGACAGGGAGGGTATTGGGAGGGACAGGAAGGAACTGGGAGGGGACTGGGAGGAGACTGGGAGGGGACTTGGAGGTACTGGGAGGGAGTGGGAGGTGACTGTGAGGGACTGGGGCGAGACTGGGACGGGACTGGGAGTTGACTGGAAGGGAATGGGAGGAGATTGAGAGGGGACTGGGAGGGACTAGGAGGGAGTGGGAGGTGACTGGGAGGGACTGGGACAGCACTGGGAGTTGACTGGAAGGGACGGGGAGGAGATTGAGAGGGGACTGGGAGGGACTAGGAGGGGACTGGGAGGGGAGTGGGAGTGGACTGCGAGGGAATAGGGAGGGACTGGGAAGGGACTTGGAGGGGACTGGGAGGGGACTGTGATAAGATTGGGAGGAGATTGGGAAGAGATTGGGAGGTACTGGGAGGAACTGGGAAGGGACTGGGAGGAACTGGGAAGGGACTGGGAGGGACTGGGAGAGGACTGGGAGGGGACAGGGAGGGGAATGGGAGGGACTGGGAAGGGACCGGGAGGGGACTGGGAGGGGACTGAGAGGGGACTGTGATAAGATTGGGAGGAGATTGGGAAGAGATTGGGAGGTACTGGGAGGAACTGGGAAGGGACTGGGAGAAACTGGGAAGGGACTGGGAGGGACTGGGAGGGGACTGGGAGGGGACAGGGAGGGGAATGGGAGGGACTGGGAAGGGACCGGGAGGGGACTGGGAGGGGACTGAGAGGGGACTGAGAGGGGACTTGGACGGACTGGGAGAGGACTGGGAGGGGACTTGGAGGGGACAGGGATGAAGTGGGAGGTGACTGGGAGGAGACTGGGAAGGGCCGGGAGTGACAGGGAGGGACTGGGAGGGAACTGAGAGGGGACTGGGAGGGGACTAGAAAGGGAATTGGTGGGGACTTAGAGGGGTCTGCGAGGGACTCAGAGGGGACTGGGAGGGGACTGGGAGGGGAGTGGGAGAGAAATGGGAGGGGACTGGGAGGGACTGGGAGGAACTGGAAGAGGACTGGGAGGGGACTGGGAGGAGACTGGGGGGGACTGGGAGGGACTCGGAGGGAGTGGGAGGGGTCTGTGAGGGGACTGTGAGAGGACTGTGAGGGGACTGTGAGGGACTGGGAGGGACTGGGAGGGACTGGGAGGGAAATGGGAGGGGACTGGGAGGGGACTGGGAGGGAGTGGGGGGCGACTAGGAGGGAGTGGGACGGGACTGGGAGAAACTGGGATTTTACTGGGAGGGACTCGGAGTTGATTGGGAGGGACTGGGAGGGGACTGAAATTGGAGTGGGAGGGGACTGGGAGGGGACTGGGAGGGGACTGAGAGGGGACTGAGAGGGGACTGGGACGGACTGGGAGAGGACTGGGACGGGACTGGGAGAAAACTGGGAGGTGACTTGGAGGGACTTGGAGGGGACACTGGGAGGGACTGGGATAAGATTGGGAGGAGATTTGGAGGAGATTGGGAGGTACTGGGAGGAACTGGGAGGGGACTGGGAGGGGACTGGAAGGGACTGGGAGGGACTGGGAGTGACTGGGAGGGGACTGGAAGGGGACTGGGAGGGGACTGGGAGGGGACTGGGAGGGGACTTGGAGGGACTGGGAGGGTGTGGGAGGTGACTGGGAGGGACTGGGAGGAGATTGAGAGGGGACTGGGAGGACTTGGAGGGAGTGGGATGTGACTGGGAGGGACTGGGACGGGACTGGGAAGGGACATGGAGGGGACTGAGATAAGATTGGGAGGAGATTGGGAGGGACTGCGAGGAATTGGGAGGGGACTGGGAGGGGACTGGAAGGGACTGGGAGGGATGGGGAGTAACTGGGAGGGGACTGGAAGGGGACTGGGGGGAAACTGAGAGCGGACTTTTAGGGACTGGGAGGGAGTGGGAGGTGACTGGGAGGGACTGGGACGGGACTGGGACGGGATGTGAGTTTACTGGAAGGGACTGGGAGGAGATTGAGAGGGGACTGGGAGTGGACTGGAAGGGGACTGGGGGGGGACTGGAAGGGGACTGGGGGGGGACTGGGAGGGAGTGGGAGGTGACTGGGAGGGACTGGGACGGGACTGTGAGTTTACTGGAAGGGACTGGGAGGAGATTGAGAGGGGACTGCGAGTGGACTGAGAGTGGACTGCGAGTGGAATGGGAGGGACTGGGAAGGGACCGGGAGAGGACTGGGAGGGGCCTGAGAGGGGACTGAGAGGGGACTGGGAGGGGACTGGGAGGGGACTTGGAGGGACTGGGAGGGAGTGGGTGGTGACTGGGAGGGACTGGGATGAGACTGAGAAGGGACTGGGAAGGGACTTGGAGGGGACAGGGATGATGTGGGAGGGGACTGGGAGGATACTGGGAGGGACCGGGAGAGACTGGGAGGGGAGTGGGAGGGGATTTCAAGGGGACTGGGAGGGGATTGGGATGGAATGTGGGAGGAATGGGAGGGGACTGGGAGAGGAATTGGAGGGGACTGGGATAGGAATGGGAGGGGACTGGGAGGAACTGGGAGGGGACTGGGAGGGGATAAGGAGGGACTGGGAGAGGAATGGGAGGGGATTTGAGGGGATTTGGAGGGGACTGGGAGGAGGCAGGGAGGGGTCTGGGAGGGGACAGGGAGGAACTAGGAAGGGACTGGGAGGGATTGAGAGGAACTCGGAGGGGACTCGGAGGGGACGAAAAGGGACTGGGAGAAGAATGGGAGGGAACTGGGAGGGACTGGGAGAGACTGGGAGGTTTCTCTGAGGGACTGGGAGGGACTGGGTGGGATTCGGATGGGACTGGAAGGGACTGGGAGGGGACTGCGAGTGGACTGAGAGTGGACTGCGAGTGGACTGGGAGGGACTGGGAAGGGACCGGGAGGAGACTGGGAGGGGAGTGAGAGGGGTATGGGAGGGGAATGGGAGGGGACAGGGAGGGACTGGGAGGGACTGGGAGGGATTGGGAGGAACTCGGAGGGGACTAGGAGGGGACGAGAAGGGACTGGGAGAGGAATGGGAGGGAACTGGGAGGGACTGGGAGAGACTGGGAGGTTACTGGGAGGGACTGGGAGGGACTGGGTGGGATTGGGATTGGACTGGAAGGGACTGCGAGTGGACTGCGAGTGGACTGGGAGGGAGTGGGAAGGGACCAGGAGGAGACTGGGAGGGAGTGGGAGGTGACTGGGAGGGACTGGGACGGGACTGGGCCGGGACTTTGAGTTGACTGGAAGGGACTGGGAGGAGATTGAGAGGGGACTGGGAGGGACTTGGAGGGAGTGGGAGGTGACTGGGAGGGACTGGGACGGGACTGGGAAGGGACTGGGAAGGGACATGGAGGGGACTGGGAGGGGACTGGAATAAGATTGGGAGGAGATTGGGCGGCACTGGGAGGAACTGGGAGGGGACTGGGAGGGGACTGGAAGGGACTGGGAGGGATGAGGAGTTACTGGGAGGGGACTGGAACGGGACTGGGGGGGGACTGAGAGGGGACTTTTAGGGACTGGGAGGGAGTGGGAGGTGACTGGGAGGGACTGGGACGGGACTGGGACGGGACTGGAATAAGATTGGGAGGAGATTGGGCGGCACTGGGAGGAACTGGGAGGGGACTGGGAGGGGACTGGAAGGGACTGGGAGGGATGAGGAGTTACTGGGAGGGGACTGGAACGGGACTGGGGGGGGACTGAGAGGGGACTTTTAGGGACTGGGAGGGAGTGGGAGGTGACTGGGAGGGACTGGGACGGGACTGGGACGGGACTGTGAGTTTATTGGAAGGGACTGGGAGGAGATTGAGAGGGGACTGGGAGTGGACTGGAAGGGGACTGGGGGGGGACTGCGAGGGGACTTTTAGGGATTGGGAGGGAGTGGGAGGTGACTGGGAGGGACTGGTACGGGACTGGGACGGGACTGTGAGTTTACTGGAAGGGACTGGGAGGAGATTGAGAGGGAACTGGGAGGGACTGGGAGGGAGTGGGAAGGGACTGGGATGGGACTGGGAAGGGACTGGGAAGGGACTTGGAGGGGACAGGGATGAAGTGGGAGGGGACTGGGAGGATACTGGGAGGGACCGGGAAGAGACTTGGAGGGGAATGAGAGGGGACTGAGAGGGGATGGGAAGCGATGGGAAGGACTGGGAGAGGACTGGGAGGGGACTGGGGCGGGATTGGGAGAAGACTTGGAGGTAACTTGGAAGGACTGGGAGGGGACTGGGACGGACACGGAGGGGACTGGAAGGGACTGGGAGGGTATTGGGAGGGACAGGGAGGAAACTGAGAGGGACTGGTTGGGGCCTGGGAGGGGACTGGGAGGGACTGGGAGGGCAGTGGGAGGGGACTGGGAGGAACTGGGAGGGGATTGGGAGGGACTGGGGCGGAACTGGAAAGGACTGGGAGGGGACTGGGAGGGGACAGGGAGGGATTGGGAGGGGATTGGGAGGGGATTTGGAGGGACAGGGAGTAATAGGGAGGGGACTAGGAGGAACTGGGAGGGACTGGGAGGAGACTGGGAGGCGACTGGGAGGAACTCGAATGGGACTCTGAAGGGAATTGGGAGGAGACTGGGAGGAACTGGGAGGGGACTTGGAGGGGATTGGGAGGAGACTGGGATGAGATTGGGAGGAGATTGGGAGGAGATTGGGAGGAGATTGGGAGGTACCGGGACGAACTGGGAGGGGACTGGGAGGGGACTGGAAGGAACTGGGAGGGACTGGGAGGGAACTGGGACGGGACTGGGAGCAGATTGGGAGGGACTGAGAGGGACTGAGAGGGACTGGGAGTGGACTGGGAGGTCCTAGGAGGGACTGAGAGAAACTGGGAGGGGACTGGGAGGGACTGGGAGGGGACTTCAAGATGACTTCGAAGGGACTGCAAGGAGACTGGGAGAGGAATGGGAGAGGACAGGGAGGTGACTGGCAGGGGACTAGGAGGGTACTGGGTAAGGAATGGGAGGGGACTGCGAGGGGATTGGGAGGGACTGGGAAGGGACTGGGATGAACTGGGAGGGGACTCTGAGGGGACTGGGAGTAAGTGGGAGGGGACTAGGAGGGGACTGGGAGGAGATTGGGATGAGATTGGGAGGAGATTGGGAGGAGATTGGCAGGTATCGGGAGGAACTGGGAGGGGACTGGGAGGGGACTGGAAGGGACTGGGAGGGACTCTGAGGGACTGGGATGGGATAAGGAGGGACTGGGAAAGGAATGAGAGGGGATTTGAGGGGATTGAGAGGGGACTGGGAGAGGAATGGGAGGGGTCTGGGAGGGGACAGGGAGGAACAAGGAAGGGACTGGGAGGGGACTGGGAGGGACTGGGAGGGGATTTGGAAGAAGTGGGACGGGACTGGGAGGGACTGCGAGGGAATTGGGAGGAACTAGGAGGGAACTGGGAGGGGAGTGGGGGGGACTTTTAACGGACTGGAAGAGACTGGAGGGGACTGGGAGGAACTGGTAGGGAACTGGGAAGGACTGGGAGGTCACTGGGAGGGGACTGGGAGGAAATTAGAGGGGACTTGGAGGGGACAGGGATGATTTGGGAGGGGACTGGGAGGAGACTGGGAGGGACTGGGAGGGACATGGAGGGACTGGGAGGGGACTGCGTGGGGACTGGGAGGGGACTGGGAGAGGACTGTGACGGGACTGGGAGAAAACTGGGAGGTGACTTGGAGGGACTGGGAGGGGACTTTAAGGGGCTGGGAGGGAGTGGGAGGTGACTTGGAGGGGACTGGGAGACGAATGGGATATGAATGGGAGGGGACTGGGAGAGAAATGGGAGGGGACTGGGAGGGACTAGGAGGGGACTGGGAGGGACAAGGAGGGACTGGGAGAAACTGAGAGGGGACTGGGAGGGACTGGGAGGGACTGGGATGGGACTTCGAGGGGACTGGGAGGAACTGGGTAGGAAATGGGAGGGGACTAGCAGGGGACTGCGAGGGGTCTGGGAGGGACAGTGAAGGGACTGGGAATGGACTTGGAGGGGACTGGGATGAGATTGGGAGGAGATTGGGAGATACGGGGAGCAAGTGGGAGGGGACTGGGAGGGAACCGGGAGGGACTGGGAGGGGACTGGGAGAGGACTGGGAGAGGACTGGGAGGGGACTGGGAGGGGACTGGGAGGATATTGGGAGGTACTCGAAGGGGACTTAGAGGGGACTGGGAGGGACTGGGCAGGGACTAGGAAGGGGACTGGGAGGGGACTGGGAGAGGAACGGGAGGGGACTGGGAGGGACTGGGAAAAACTTGAAGAGGACTGGGCGGGGACTGGGAGGGGACTGGGAGGGGACTGGGAAGAACTTTGAGGAGACTGGGAGGGACTGAGAGAATTGGGAGGGGACTGGAAGGGAGTGGGAGGTCACTGGGAGGGAGTGGGAAGGGACTGGGAGGGGACTGGAAGGTGACAGAGAGTTTATTGGGAGGGACTGGTAGAGGAATGGGATGGGAAAGGAAGGGACTGGGTTTGGGACTGGGAGGGGATTGGGAGGGACTGGGAGGGATTTGGAGGGGACTCTGAGGGACTGGGAGATTACTGGGACTGGACTGGGACAGGACTGGGAGAAGACTTGGAGAAGACTGGGAGGTGATTTGGAGGGACTGGGAGGGGACTGGGAGGGATGGGGAGTGGACTGGGACGGGACTGGTAGGGGACTGGTAGGGGACTGGGATGGGACTTGGAGGGACTGGGAGGGAGTGGGAGTTGACTGGGAGGGACTGGGACGGGACTGGGAGTTGACTGGAAGAGACTGGGAGGAGATTGAGGGGAATGGGAGGGACTAGGATGGGACTGTTAGGGGACTGGGAGGGGACTTGGAGGGACTGGGAGGGAGTGGGAGGAGACTGGGAGGGGACTGGGAGGGGACTGGGACGGGACTGGGAGTTGACTGGAAGGGACTGGGAGGAGATTGAGAGGGGAATGGGAGGGACTAGGAGGGGACTGGGAGGGGAGTGGGAGGGGACTTGGAGGGAGTGGGAGGGGACTGGGAGGAAAAGGGAGGGGACTGGAAGGGACTGTGTGGGTATTGGGAGGGACGGGGAGGAAACTGGGAGGGACTGGTAGGGGACTAGGAGGAGACTGGGACTGACTGGGAGTGCAGTGGGAGGGGACTGGGATTAACTGGAAGGGGATTGCAAGGGTCTAGGGGGGAAGTAGAAGGGACTGGGGGGGGCCTGAAAGGGGACAGGGAGGGATTGGGAGGCCATTTGGGGGGACAGGGAGGAATATTGAGGGGACTGGGAGGAACTGGGAGTGGAAGGGACTCGGAGGGGACTGGGAGGAGATTGGGAGGAGATTGGCAGGTATCGGGAGGAACTGGGAGGGGACTGGGAGGGGACTGGAAGGGACTGGGAGGGACTGGGAGGGACTCTGAGGGACTGGGATGGGATAAGGAGGGACTGGGAGAGGAATGGGAGGGGATTTGAGGGGATTGAGAGGGGACTGGGAGAGGAATGGGAGGGGTCTGGGAGGGGACAGGGAGGAACTAGGAAGGGACTGGGAGGGGACTGGGAGGTACTGGAAGTCGACTGGGAGGGACTGGGAGGGGACTTGGAGGAACTGGGAGGGAGTGGGAGTTGACTGGGAGGGACTGGGACGGGACTGGGAGTTGACTGGAAGAGACTGGGAGGAGATTGAGGGGAATGGGAGGGACTAGGATGGGACTGCTAGGGGACTGGTAGGGGACTTGGAGGGACTGGGAGGGAGTGGGAGGAGACTGGGAGGGGACTGGGAGGGGACTGGGACGGGACTGGGAGTTGACTGGAAGGGACTGGGAGGGGACAAGGAGGGGATTTGGAGGAACTGAGAAGGGACTGGGAGGGACTTAGAAGTGACTGGGAGGGAATGGGAGGGACAGGGAGGGGACTGCTAGGAACTGGGAGGGGACTGGGAAAGAACTAGGAGGAACTCAAAGGGGAGTGGGACGGACTGGGAGGGGATTGGGAGGGACTGGAAGGGACTGAGAGGGACTCGGAGGGGACTGGGAGGGGACTGGGATAGGAAAGGGAGGGACTGGGATAGGAATGGGAGGGACTGAGAGGGGACTGGGAGAGATTCGGAGGAGACTAGGAGGGACTGGGAGGGGAGTGGGAGGGGACTGGGAGAGAAATGGGAGGGGACTGGGAGGGACTAGGAGGGACTGGGAGGGACTGGGATGGGACTTGGAGGGGACTGGGAGGAACTGGGTAGGAAATGAGAGGGGACTAGCAGGGGACTGCGAGGGGACTGGGAGGGACAGTGAAGGGACTGGGAGAAGACTGGGAAGAGACTGGGAGCAGTCTGGGAGGGCACAGGGAGGGACGGGGAAAGGACTGGGAGGGGATTTGGAGGGACTGGGAGGAACTGGGAGGGGACTGGGAGGGGACTGGGAGAGGGCTCAGAGAGGTATGGGAGGGACTGGGAGGGGACTGGGAGGGGACTTGGAGGAACTGGGAGGAACTGAGAGGGGAGTAAGAGGGACTGGAAGGAACAGGGAGGGGACTGGGAGGGATTGGGAGAGGACTTGAAGGGACTGGGAGGGGATTGGGAGGGACTGGGAGGGAAGTGAGAGGGAATTGGGAGGGACTGGGAGAGGACAGGGAGGAGACAGGGAGGGGACAGAGAGGGACTGGGAAGGCACTGGGAGGGTACTGTGAGGGGACTGGGAGGGGATTGGGAGGGGACTAGGAGAGGATTTGGAGGGACTGGGAGGAACTTGGACGGGACTGGAGGGGACTGGTGGGGACTGGGTAGGGACTGGAAGGAGACTGGGAGGGGATTGGGAGGGACTGGGAGGGAACTGAGAGGGAATTGGGAGGGAATTGGGAGGGACTGGGAGAGGACAGGGAGGAGACAGGGAGGGGACAGAGAGGGACTGGGAAGGCACTGGGAGGGTACTGCGAGGGGACTGGGAGGGGACTGGGAGGGGACTAGGAGGGGACTAGGAGAGGATTTGGAGGGACTGGGAGGAACTGGGACGGGACTGGAGGGGACTGGTGGGGACTGGGTAGGGACTGGAAGGAAACTGGGAGGTGTTGGGGAAACAGTTCAGAAATATCCAGGTTGTGAGCAATCCTGACTTACTTCAATTTAGGCCACATTGGGTTAATGGTTATTGAGGCCTAGTTAGAGGCTTTCTGAGAATGAGCTACTGGGAAAGAGAGAACTTAACTGGCAACAGAGGAGGAAAATAATTATGTGAGAAGAATCTTTCCGTGAGAATGGTATGTGTGGTTGGAGTACAAGGCCACCTGCTTGATAAGATGGTGTAAACAAGGCTTCTCTATATAAAGTGAGTGCAAGTTGCTAATAAACGATTTCATACAATCATATTGATGTGCACATGGAATCCTTAAGCCTCCGCAGACTGTTTTCCCACAAATGGCGCCCGAACAGGGACCCAGGGTGTCCCGGAACAGGGACCCAGCGTGGCCCGGACCAGAGACTAAGGACGGCCCGGACCTGGGACTCTCATGCTGTTGCTTCCAGGAGCGATGAAGACAGCTCGAATGAGAGAGGAGTGGAGAAGCCAGCCGAAAGGAGATTGCTGCCCCGGCAGTCTATGTAGCTGGTGCCCGGCTACGGAATAAACGAGCTCGGAATTGAAGAATCTTGCCCTGATCAGGTGAGCGGCTGGGGAGGAGATGGGGTCTACACTCTGATGTACAACAAGAAGAGGCAATAGTTAAGCTCCTCCAATATATTCTCTCTATGAGAGATTTATTACACGAAGGCAGGACCTTACGTGAATTACCGAAATGGGCACAGGATAGAGACTTGATCCCCTCGATGGGTACTGTTTTTGAGTTACCTACTTGGGAAGCCATAGGTATTGCCCTATGGGATAAAATTAGTGATGGAGATAAGGAGGCACAACGCTTAGCGACACTTTGGAAGTTGATTAAAGAAACCTTAAAAGAAATGAAAAATAAGAGGTCAGCAACAGCCTCAGCATTTGCTGTCTTAACATCTGATCTGCCAGTACTGATGAATGCTCAAAATATGGGCTTGACCTCTAAACAGTTATTTGAGACACCTAAAATACCCTTACCAGCACCTGAAGGGACTGTACTGATTCAAACTCAGTCAACTGTGCCATTTGACCCTGGGGGTTGGATGAAAAGTAAAAATGGGACCGAGAAGCAAAACCAAAAGCGACCGAAAACACCACCAGAATCATCAGAGGACCCAGAGGGAGAGAAGCCGGAGAACACAGGCGAGGAATCTCAGAATGCAGACCCCCGACCTTGCAACTGCCTGCCGTGGCTCCTGACTGCTCTGCCACCCTTCCACCTCGGAAGCTTGATTTATCTTCTTGACCACAGTTGCCACCAATTAATCCTCTGCTTCACCTGTCAACACCATCAGTGCCTGCTATAGAGCAACAACCAAGGAAGGAACTGGGACTCGGAGACAAGCAACTAAGGAAACTGCTGAAGAAGCTGACAGAACTGGAGACCAAGGATGAGTATACCCCTGAAAAAACCCTAATTTTTGCTCCAGGGAACATCCCGAACAATGGGGCACTAATCCATTTTTACCCCCTGATCCGTTCCCTATTCCTGCTCCTATTTCCCTTAACCCTTTAACACCCACTGCTCTACCTCTTCCAGATCCAGCATGGGGAGGGGAGGGTAGTGGGGGGGTGGTAATGTGTATCCAGTAACTAGATGGAAGGGAATTATTCAAATGCTATAGTTGAAGGAGAAATGGTTCCCAATATGAGTCCGATGGTTTTCCAGTGATTTTGGGACCAGGAGGAGGAGGTCAATGGGTTGCATTAGATTGGAAAATGATAAAAGAAGTCGAAGGTGCCATCTCGCAGTATGGTTTGAAATCGGTTTGAGTCATTTACTCAATCTCTTTTGCAACATCTTTTTACTGCTCAGTTGTTGATGCCATATGACACAAAAATGCTCATTAATACTCTGTTAACTCCTTCTCAACAACTGCAATTTCATCATAAATGGTAAATGCTGTGTGAAAATGCAGCTGTGATTCCTAGACAGAACACCAATGCATTACAAGGAGTGCAAGCACAAATGTTACTGGGTGCTTGTCCTTTTGTATGTGCAGATTTGCAGGCATGGTTTTAAACTGAAGTGTTACAACTTTCACAAGAATTGGCATATAAGGCTTTGCAAATTGTTCATGATCCTGCACAAGCACCCCCTTTCTTTTACAAATATTAAACAGAGAGAGCAGAGTCATATTCAAAATTTGTGGATCACATATATTCAGTGGTAATGTCACATCTTGATTTGTCAAAAGAGATGAAAAAATCATAAAAAAAAAAAAAAAAGAAAAAAAAAAAGAAAAAAATTTTTTTTTTGTATGTCGGCATATGACAATGCTCATGAAAAACCTAAACATGCATTAGGACTACTCCCCAAAAGGTGCTACAGCAGCCCAATTCTTAGAAGCTGCTTGAGGTAAAGATCCTTAAGATAAAGCTGCTTAAGAACCATCATTGCAATATAGTTCTCAATATTGATGTATATTGTGGTGCATGGTACACTGGTGTTTCATACAGAGATAAAAAACTTGGTTGGTAATTATACTTGCAGTTTTGGTTTAGGAAATTGTACCATTTCATTTTGTTTCAGGGTAACTTTACCAGATTTTAGTAGCAATATCATTTCATTTTTGAATCTTCTAGTGGTTGTTGTTAGTTTTTCTTATATATTGGTGAGAAGTAAGACAAAAAACACAGTTTTGAGAATGAGTATGCCTTTTTGGAGGCTGAAAGTTGCTGTGGAGAGCAAGAGTTGCTCCTGGTACGGAGAGCACCCCCACTCCTGCCTCTGCAGCCGCTTCTCGCCCCCCCCGCACACACTGCTGCTGCTCAGAAAATGAGCCCTGCTGCAGACACCACAGCAGAGAAAAAAAAAAAAAAAAAAAAAGTGTGTGTGTGTGTGTGCTTTTGCTGTTTATAGGCTTGGAGTTTTGTCTCTAAACAATTTTATTAGGCCTTTTTGGGCTTCAATTTGGCAACCATGGAGGAAACCAGGACTCCACCGTGCTGTGACCCGGGAGGGGTCTGGGGACGCTTTTGGGGCCCCCCGATAAACTTTTGTCGGATAAGCCTCCTCTACCCCCTTGGTTCTACGCGCCAGTGGACATCTAAACTTCCTCATACTAAAAAGTTATTTAAGCCCTTCCACTGTAGTGTGAAATGTGCTTTTAGTATTGTGTTGTATTGATAACAGGTTTTGGTTAATGTTGTAATTCATGTGATCGTTTATATGTTGATTATGGGATGCGTGGTCTATATGTTGATTGTTGATTGTGCTATTCGGTTGCACTGCTAAGCAGATGAACTTAACTTCTGATATTTTAAAACAGATGCTAAAAGATGTTGATAGTGTCAGACATGCAGTTTTACAACATCGTGCTGCCACTGACTTTTTATTGTTAGCTTTTAGGTTATGCTTGTGAAGACTTGGCTAGAGTGTATTTGCATAAATTTAGCTGATCATATACTGGGTTAAATGAATGGTTAAGTCATTTAAGGATATAGGGATAGCTTAGAGATTTAATTAGACAAGGTTTATCAATTACATTTGTTATTATTGGTTTTGATAAAAAAAAAAACAAACAAAAAAAAAACGGACCAAGCGCGATGTCAAGACATCGCTGGAGTGGACCCGAGAGGGACAGATCGTTTTGCCCCCTAATGCAAGACTATTTGGTTTGGTTACTGCGAACTTCAACGGACCTGCAAATAGCCTTGGGACAGCTTAGCGGGGAAATAGCGAATTCTTACCCCTCATATTGCTTGTTACCACCTTTATCTAACATGCAGTGGGAATCATGTAGTTTTTTGTCTGACAGTCCAGTGGACGGCATAATGGTCTTTACGGACGCCGCTGGAAAAAAAAAAAAAAAATAAAAATCTCGTAATGCTGTTGTTACCCGGGAGGAGACGCCTGGGCAATGGAAAGAACATTAGAACATTTAATTCAAGGGAAGTCATTTGACTCTTTGCAAACCCTTGAACTCACCGTGGTTATTTGGGTTTTTGAAACGTGGAATAATACTGCTGTAAATATAGCCTCTGATTCACTTTATGTAGTAGGTATTGTTTTAAGAATGTATCATGCAATTTTGAATGAAATTTCAAATAAGCATTTGTATTTCTTATTGCAGAAGTTATTAAGACTCTTAGCAGAAAGAGAACATCCTTATTTTATCACTCATATACGGAGTCATTTTAGTGACCGAGGTTTGGCTATTGGTAATAACCGAGCTGACTGTTTAGTTGCACCAACGTGGACTGGTTCTTCTGTTTATGTTTTTTCACAAGCTCGACAATCTTATGCATTTTTTCACCAATCTGCTAAAGTGCTAGCGAAGCAATTTCATTTACCTCTGGGGGATGCCCAGGGAATTGTGAAATCTTGCCCTGATTGCCAAAAGGTTGATGTTGGTATTGGGATGGGAGTCAATCCTAAAGGTTTAAAATCCTTGGAACTGTGGCAAATGGATGTCACTCATGTACAACAGTTTGGACACTTGAAATATGTGCCTGTTGTTATAGATACTTTTTCTATGGCCGTTTGGGCCTCTGCTCAGACTGGTGAGGCAACGAAACATGTTATCAGACATCTATATGTATCCTTTGCGGTTCTTGGAGTACCTCAGTCTATTAAGATGGACAATGGCCCCGCTTATTCTTCTGCTCGTTTTCGACAGTTTTGTGGACAATGGGGTATTTGACATGTTACTGGTATTCCTCATAATCCTACAGATCAAGCAATAGCGGAACGTTGCCATTCGGTACTAAAGACACTCCTTGAAAGACAAAAAGGGAGGAGGAAGGGAGTCCTCCTCAGGACCGGATAAGTAAGGCTGTATATGTCATGAACTATTTACGCCTTACAGGAGATCGTACAGAACCTCCGATACTGATTCACCAAAAAGCTTTAGCAGACTTTGCTTCAGAACCTTCCCACAAAATTTTGGTGGAATTCAAGAATTCCATCACTGGACAATGGGAAGGGCCGGCAGAGGTGAAACTGACTGGTCGAGGTTATATGTGCTTACTTACAGGTACTGGAGTGCGTTGGGTACCGAGCAGATGGGTTTGACCATGGAAACAAACGCCTTTAAATGTGGATTCACAGGGTTAATATTTCTGATACAAGTATTTGGTTTGGGAGATTGTACGGATTTATTTTATTTTAGGCTGATTCCACCAGATTTTAGTAGTAATAGTGTTTTGGTTTTTAAAGTTTTTGGTAGGTGTTGTTAAATTTTTCTCATATATTGGTAAAGAGTATGATAGATTAACAAGAATGTTTTTCAGAGGCCGAGAAATGCTGCGGAGAGAAAGAAATTCCCGTCCCCCCTGTCCCCCCCCTGCCTCTTTCCCCCACGGCTGCTTTTCAACCCCCCTTCGTGTGCCTGGCGGTGCTGCCAGCAAGGCTGCTACAGCTGCAGGTGCTGCCTCTGCCCCCGCAGATACTGTAGCTGTGAGCCCTGCTGGGAGGGGGAGGAAAGGACACCACGTAGCCTCGTTAAAGAAAAAAAAAAAAAAAAAAAAAAAAAGTTTTTCTAATGCCTTCTCAAAGGTATGAAGCAGAAGTGGGAAATATTTTTACATTGTTCTGGGCATCAAATGTCCAGGCCTGAATCTTGGTAGATAATAACTTGAGGGTTACCTGCTACTCATGAAAGATAGTGATATTTTCTTTTCCTTGAAAGGAGATTTTCGCTATCCATGAAATAGAAATAATTTGGCTTCAATTAGGTTGCATCACTACTCTGCTTTTATGCAAACTCCAGTTATTTTAAAACAACTTACTTTGATGGGCACATTGATTATAATTTGATCTATTATTTAAGAGAAGAGTTTAAAAGATGCTCAAAGCTGCACTGCAAAATACTGTATACTATGCAGGGAGTGGTGTGATAGAAAGAAATTTCTTCAAGTTTAGTTTGAAACCATTAGAGCACATGATTCGATAATAAAACTATTTTCATTACAATCATTAAAAAAAAAAAAAAAAAAAAGAAGAAGGAAAGACAAGGGAAGAGCATATACCCCTATGAGAAGAAAAAAGAGCATGACCTCATGATGAGAGCACTAATGAGTTATCAATAACATTTGTGATCAAACTGGTCAATGCAACAATTAGGCCTAGAATATAAGTGAAAATTTGAAATTTGGGTTTCTTGCTGTTTCATTTGTATCACACATAGCAAGAGAAAAAGCCTTTGGTAAGAATTGATAAAAATCATAAAATATACCAGTTAGCTTGTTGACTTACAGATTTAATTAGGCAAGGCTTATCAGTTATATATGTTATCATTGCTTTTATATTACTAGTATGTTATTATTACCTTTGTATTAGTGTATATATTATTATTGCTTTTGCATTATTGGTATGTTATTGCTTTTGCAATATTAGTATGCTGCATATGACAATATATCATTAGCGTGTTATCTTACGTAATGAAATAAGTCAGAATTGCTCAAAAAACAAAAAGGGGAATATGTTGGGGAAACAGTTCAGAAATATCCAGGTTGTGAGCAATCCTGAGGAGGGAACTGGGAGGGGACTGGGAGAGGACTAGGAGAGGACTAGGAGAGGACTAGGAGAGGACTGGGATGGACTGGGAGAGACTGGGAGGGACTGGGAGGGGAGTGGGAGGGGACTGGGAGGGGACTGGGAGGGGACTGGGAGACAAATGGGATAGGAATGGGAGGGGACTGGGAGAGTAATGGGAGGGGACTGGGAGGGACTAGGAGGGGACTGGGAGGGACAAGGAGGGACTGGGAGAAACTGAGAGGGGACTGAGAGGGACTGGGAGGGACTGGGATGGGACTTCGATGGGACTGGGAGGAACTGGGTAGGAAATGGGAGGGGACTAGCAGGGGACTGCGAGGGGACTGGGAGGGACAGTGAAGGGACTGGGAGAAGACTGGGAAGAGACTGGGAGCAGTCTGGGAGGGCACAGGGAGGGACGGGGAAAGGACTGGGAGGGGATTTGGAGGGACTGGGAGGAACTGGGAGGGGACTGGGAGAGGACTCAGAGACGTATGGGAGGGATTGGGAGGGGACTGGGAGGGGACTTGGAGGAACTGGGAGGAACTGGGAGGGGACTGGGAGGGATTGGGAGAGGACTTGAAGGGACTGGGAGGGGATTGGGAGGGACTGGGAGGGAAGTGAGAGGGAATTGGGAGGGACTGGGAGAGGACAGTGAGGAGACAGGGAGGGGACAGAGAGGGACTGGGAAGGCACTGGGAGGGTACTGCGAGGGGACTGGGAGGGGATTGGGAGGGGACTAGGAGAGGATTTGGAGGGACTGGGAGGAACTGGGACGGGACTGGAGGGGACTGGTGGGGACTGGGTAGGGACTGGAAGGAGACTGGGAGGGGACTGGGAGAGGACTGGGAGAGGACTGGGAGGAACAGGGAGGAACTGGGAGGGGAGTAAAAGGGACTGCAATGAACAGGGAGGGGCCTGAGAGGGACTGGGAGGGGACTTGGAGGGGACTGGGGGGGGACTGGGAGGAACTGGGGGTAGAGTGGGAGGGACTGTGAGGGGACTAGTAGGGGAGTGGGAGGAACTGGGAGGAACTGGGAGGGAATTGGGAGGGAATTGGGAGGGACTTGGAGGGACTGGGAAGGGACTGGAAAGGGGACTGGAAAGGGGACTGGAAGGGGGACTGGAAGGGACTGGGAGGAGACTTGGAGGGGACAGGGAGGGCACAGGGAGGGACGGGGAGAGAACTGGGAGGGGATTTGGAGGAACTGGGAGGGGACTGGGAGGGGACTGGGAGAGGACTAGGAGAGGACTAGGAGAGGACTGGGATGCACTGGGAGAGACTTGGAGGAACTGGGAGGGGACTGGGAGGGGACTGGGAGAGGACTAGGAGAGGACTGGGATGGACTGGGAGAGACTGGGAGGGACTGGGAGGGGAGTGGGAGGGGACTGGGAGGAACGGGGAGGAACTGGGAGGAACTGGGAAGGAAATTGGGAGGGAATTGGGAGGGACTTGGAGAGACTGGGAAGGGACTGGAAATGGGACTGGAAAGGGGACTTGAAGGGGGATTGGAAGGGACTGGGAGGAGACTTGGAGGGGACTGGGAGGGCACAGGGAGGGACGGGGGGAGGACTGGGAGGGGATTTGGAGGAACTGGGAGGGGACTGGGAGGGGACTGGGAGGGACTGGGAGGAACTGGAAGGAACTGGGAGGAACTGGGAGGGAATTGGGAGGGAATTGGGACGGACTTGGAGAGACTGGGAAGGGACTGGAAAGGGGACTGGAAAGGGGATTTGAAGGGGGACTGGAAGGGACTGGGAGGAGACTTGGAGGGGACTGGGAGGGCACAGGGAGGGACGGGGGGAGGACTGGGAAGGGATTTGGAGGAACTGGGAGGGAACTGGGAGGGGACTGGGAGGGGACTGGGAGAGGACTAGGAGAGGACTAGGAGAGGACTGGGATGGACTGGGAGGGACTGGGAGGGACTGGGAGGGACTGGGAGGGGAGTGGGAGGGGACTGGGAGGAACTGGGAGGGGAATAAAAGGGACTGGAAGGAACAGGGAGGGGACTGGGAGGGACTGGGAGGGACTGCCAGGAGAATGGGAGGGAGTGGGAGGGGACTGGGAGGCACTGGGAGGGGAATGGGAGGGACTGGGAGGGGACTGGGAGGGAACTGGAAGGGGACTGGAAGGGGACTGGGAGGGGACTGGGAGGGACCTGGAGGGGACTGGGAGGGACTTGGAGGGGACTGGGAGGGGACTGTGAGGAGAATGTGAGGGGACGGGGAGGGGACTGGGAGGGGAATATGAGGGGAATATGAGGGGAATGGGAGGGACTGGCGGCGAACTGTGAGGAACTGGGAGGAGACTGGGAGGAAATCGGGAGGGGACAGGGAGGGGACTGGGAGGGGATTGGGAGGGAATGAGAGAGGAATGGGAGGGGACTGGGAGAGGATTAGGAGATGACAGGGAGTGGATGGGAGGTGCCTGGGAGGAACTGGGAGGGGACTGGGATGGGACAGGGAGGGACTGGTAGGGGTCTGGGAGGGAGTGGGAAGTCACTGGGAGGTCACTGGGAGGAAAGAGAAGGGGACTGGGAAGGACTGAGAGGGACTGGGACGGGACTGGGACGGCATTGGGACACGACTGGGATGCGACTTGGAGGGGACTGGGAGGGGACTGGGAGGGAATGGGAGGGAATGAGAGGGAATGGGAGGGAATGGGAGGGGACTGGGAGCAGACTGGGAGCAGACTGGGAGGGACTGGGAGGGACTGGAAGGTGATATGGAGGGGATTGGGAGGGGATTGGGAGGCGATTGGGAGGGGATTAGGAGGGGATTGGGAGGGGATTGGGAGGAACTCGGAGGAGACTGGGAGGGGACAGGGAGGGACTGGGAGAGGAATTTGAGGGGACTGGGAGGGATTGGGAGGAATTGGGAGGGGACTAGGAGGGACTGGGATGGGACTGAGAGTGAGTGAGAGGGGACTGGGACGGACTGGGAGAATTCCACATCTATTTCTTGGATGTTTCCTGGTCTCTTAGCCTGATAACTCTCTCTTTCAACTTTTATTTCAAGAAACTTGATGTTTACAAGCATTCACATGAAGCTGAGAGGCAAAATCTGGAAACAGAACAGCATTTCCAAACTTTGCGGGCATCGAAATGGATGGGGATAGCTCTCATTCCTAGACCCAGTTTTGTACTGTGAGATCTTTTCCATGCACCGAAATCGGTTCAGCTCTGCTGCTTTATGCAAAAGACCTTTGGGCTCTTGAGAAATGAAAAGAAGCCGGTTTGAGAAAGAGACTCGTTTCACATCTCCCCACGTCAAGGGAAACGCGAAACAATATTCACATCTGCTTTAAAATTTGAGGGTGCCACAGCTTTCTAGCTCTCTTGCAGCTTTTTTTTCAAAAAAAGTGATGTTGGAAGGTATTCCAAAGTAAAGCCGAGAAGCGAAATATGGAGAGTATCAGAGCATTAGAAACGCTCCCTTTCCCTGCTACAGAGAGAGAAGCAGTTTCGGCCAGCTCGGCAGATTGGATGGAGTCCTTTGCTTTACATGCTCTGGGTTCGGGATTGGTTTAGAAACATCATTCATGGCTTAAAGGTTAAATTTCGGTTTAGGGATAGGGTAAGAGTTAGGTTTTGGGTTTAGGTTAGAGTAAGGCTTTTGGATTAGAGTTACAGTTTAGGGTTAGAGTTAGTGTAAGTTTTCGGGTCAGGGATAGGGATGGGGTTAAAGGTAAGGTTAGGAATAGCATTTCTTAGGTTTAGGGTTAGGAATGTCATTCCTCTCAGTTACTGTCTCAACTGGAAAGTGTTTCTTTCTTTCTGTAAAAGAGTAAAAACAAGCCTTGGGAATGTGTCAAAGGCAGTGGAACCAGGAGCCCAGAGGCACTAATTATCACGTGTAACATCTACCTACGGAAAGGCGAAACCCAAGACCGAATTCCACATCTATTTCTTGGATGTTTCCTGGTCTCTTAGCCTGATAACTCTCTCTTTCAACTGTTATTTCAAGAATCTTGATGTTTACAAGCATTCAAATGAAGCTGAGAGGCAAAATCTGGAAACAGAACAGCATTTCCAAACTTTGCGGGCATCGAAATGGATGGGGATAGCTCTCATTCCTAGACCCAGTTTTGTACTGTGAGATCTTTTCCATGCACCGAAATCGGTTCAGCTCTGCTGCGTTATGCAAAAGACCTTTGGGCTCTTGAGAAACGAAAGGAAGCCAGTTTGAAAAAGAGACTCGTTTCACATCTCCCCATGTCAAGGGAATTGCGAAACGATATTCACATCTGCTTTAAAATTTGATGGTGCACAGCTTTTTAGCTCTCTTGCAGCTTTTTTTTCAGGAAACGTGATGTTGGAAGGTATTTTAAAGTGAAGCCGAGAAGCGAAATCTGGAGTGTATCAGAGCATTAGAAACGCTCCCTGTCCCTGTTTACAGAGAGAGAAGCACTTTTGGCCAACTCAGCAGATCAGATGTACTCCTTTGCTTAATATGCTCTCGGTAAGGGATCGGTTTAGGAATATCATTCATAGCATGTGTGTTAAATTTCGGTTTAGGGATAGGGTTCGAATTAGGTTTAGGTTAGAGTTAGGCTTTTGGAGAAGAGTTACAGTTTAAGATTAGAGTTAGTGTAAGGTTTCGGGTCAGCGATAGGGAAAGGTATAAATGTAAGGTTAGGAATAGCATTTCTCAGGTATAGGGTTAGATTTAGGGTTAGGAATGTCATTCCTCTCAGTTACTGTCTCAACTGGAAAGTCTTTCTCCCATAGGTTCTCTTTCTTTAAAAGAGTAAAAACATGCCTTGGGAATGTTTCAAAGGCAGTGGAACCAGGAGCCCAGAGGCACTAATTATCGATTGTAATATCTACCCACGGAAAGGCGAAACCCAAGACCGAATTCCACATCTATTTCTTGGATGTTTCCTGGTCTCTAAGCCTGATAGCTCTTTCTTTCAACTTTTATTTCAAGAACCTTGATGTTTACAAGCATTCAAACGAAGATGAGAGGCAAAATCTGGAAACAGAACAGCGTTTCCAAACTGTCCGGGCATCGAAATAGATGGGGATAGCTCTCATTCCTAGACCCAGTTTTATACTGTGAGATCTTTTCCATGCACCATGCACCATGCATGATTCAAGGTTTGTGGTAAAACGCTAACATGTAGGCCGTCTGTTGGTGGTGCTTTGAGTAGGGTTCCATGTAAGGGTTAGAGCCAGCCCAAGTTTTCAGTGGCCACTCTTTTCGTTTTTTTGCCAATCCCGACCGTTCGGACTTTTGGGCCCCCATTCAGCGATCCGGGAAAACGGCAACTTCGGGCTGGTAGATTCAAGGTTTTTGGTAAAACGCAAACCCGTAGGCCGACTATTGGTGGTGCTTTGGGGAGGGATCCATGTGAGGGTTAGGGCCAGCCAAAGTTTTCAGTGGCCACTCTTTGCGTTTGTTTATCAGTCCTTACCGTTCGGACTTTTGGGACCCCTTTCATCGATCCCGGAAAACGACTGCTTCAGGCTGGTAGATTCAAGGTTTGTGGTAAAATGCAAACGCGTAGGCCGACTGTATCTGGTGCTGTGGGTAGGGTTCCACGTGAGGGTTATGGCCAGCCAAAATTTTCAGTGACCACTCTTTGTGTTTGTTTGCCAATCAAGAACTTTCGGACTTTTGGGATTCCATTCTGCGATCCGGGAAAACGGCCGCTTCGGGCTGGTAGATTCAAGGTTTGTCGTAAAAAGCAAACCCGTAGGCTGACTGTTGGGGGTGCTGTGGGTAGGGTTCCATGTGAGGGTTAGGGCCAGCCAAAAGTTTCAGTGGCCACTCTTTGTGTTTGTTTGCCAATCAAGAACTTTCGGACTTTTGGGATTCCATTCTGCGATCCGGGAAAACGGCCGCTTCGGGCCGGTACATTCAAGGTTTGTGGTAAAACGCAAACCCGTTGGCCGGCTGTTGGTGGTGCTGTGGGTAGGGTTCCACGTGAGGGTTATGGCCAGCCAAAATTTTCAGTGGCCACTCTTTGTGTTTGTTTGCCAATCCAGAACTTTCGGACTTTTGGGATTCCATTCTGCGATCCGGGAAAACGGCCGCTTCGGGCTGGTAGATTCAAGGTTTGTGGTAAAACGCAAACCCGTAGGCTGACTGTTGGTGGTGCTGTGGGTAGGGTTCCATGTGAGGGCTCGGGCCAGCCAAAGTTTTCAGTGGCCACTCTTTGCTTTTGTTTTCCAGTCCCAACCATTCGGACTTTTGGGACCCCTTTCATCTATCTGGGAAAACGGCCACTTCGGGGTGGAACATTCAAGGTTTGTGGTAAACTGCAAGCCCGTAGGCCAACTGTTGCTGGTGCTGTGGGTAGGGTTCCATGTGAGAGTTAGGGCCAGTCAAAGTTTTAGGTGGCCACTCTTTGTGTTTGTTTGCCACTCCTGACCATTCGGACTTTTGGGTCTCCATTCATCGATCCGGGAAAACGGCCGCTTCGGGCTGGTAGATTTAAGGTTTGTGGTAAAACACAAATGCGTAGGCCGACTGTTGGTGGTGCTGTGGGTAGGGTTCCATGTGAGGGTTAGGGCCAGCCAAAGTTTTCTGTGGCCACTCTTTGCATTTGTTTGCCAGTCCCGACCGTTTAGACTTTTGGGGTCCCATTCAGCCATCCGGTAAAAGGCCCTCTTCGGGCTGGTAGATTCAAGGTTTTTGGCAAAACGCAAACCCGTAGGCCGACTGTTGGTGGTGCTGTGGGTAGGTGTAGTGGAACAGAGCGACCAGGTGCCTCTGATCATCAAGAAGTGGGTGTGAGCCGCTATCAACTCCACCTGTGCCCAGCCAGGGCAGGGCCCCTATGGAGCATGTGCAAGACCATGGGGCCAATAAATAGTGAGGCTCACACCCACCGAGGCAGCTCATTCTAGAACTAGCTGAGAGAGCGGCTGGTTTTTCCATAGCAACAGACCATCTTTGCTAGTTCCGCACTGTGGGCAATAGACTCAGATCACATCCTACGAGTCTATATAACCGTATCTACGCGTCGATCCTGGACAAGAGACTCCTTTCCGGCAACAGGTACGGTTCCATGTGAGGGTTAGGGCCAGCCAAAGTTTTCAGTGGACACTCTGTTTTTGTTTGCCGGTCCCGACCGTTCGGACGCTGGGGACCCCATTCAGCGATCAAGGAAAACGGCCGCTTCGAGCTGGTAGATTTAAGGTTTCTGGTAAAACGCAAACGCGTAGGCCGACTGTTGGAAGTGCTGTGGGTAGGGTTCCATGTGAGGGCTAGGGCCAGTCAAAGTTTTCAGTGGCCACTCTTTGCGTCCGTTTGCCAGTCCCAACCGTTCGGACTTTTGGGACCCCATTCAGCCATCCAGGAAATGGCCGTTTCGGGCTGGTAGATTCAAGGTTTATGGTACACCGCAAGCCCGTAGGCCGACTGTTGGTAATGCTGTGGGTAGGGTTCCATATGAGGGTTAGGGCCAGCCAAAGTTTTCAGTGGACACTCTGTTTTTGTTTGCCGGTCCCGACCGTTCGGACGCTGGGGACCCCATTCAGCGATCAAGGAAAACGGCCGCTTCGAGCTGGTAGATTTAAGGTTTCTGGTAAAACGCAAACGCGTAGGCCGACTGTTGGAAGTGCTGTGGGTAGGGTTCCATGTGGGGGCTAGGGCCAGTCAAAGTTTTCAGTGGCCACTCTTTGGGTTTGTTTGCCAGTCCTGACCGTTCGGATGTTGGGGACCCCATTCAGCGATCAAGGGAAACGGCCGCTTCGGGCTGGTAGATTGAAGGTTTGTGGTAAAACGCAAATGCGTAGGCCGACTGTTTGTGGTGCTGTGGGTAGGGTTCCATGTGAGGGCTAGGGCCAGCTAAAGTTTTTAGTAGCCACTCTTTGCGTTTTTTTGCCAGGCCCCACCGTTTGGACTTCTGGGACCCCTGTCAGTCATCTGGGAAATGGCTGCTTCGGTCTGGTAGATTCAAGGTTTGTGGTAAAACGCTAAACCGTAGGCCGACTGTTGGTGGTGCTTTGGGTAGGGTTCCATGTGAGGGTTAGGGCCAGCCAAAGTTTTCAGTGGCCACTCTTTGCTTTTGTTTGCCAGTCCCGACCATTCGGACGTTGGAGACCCCATTCACAGATCCAGGAAAATGGCCGCTTCGGGCTGGTAGACTCAAGGTTTGTGGTGAAACGCAAACTCCCAGTCCAACTGTTGCATGTGGTGAGGGTTGGGTTCCATGTGAGGGTTAGGGCCAGCCAAAGCTTTCAGTGGCCACTCTTTGCGTTTGTTTGCCAGTCCCGACTGTCCTGACTTGTGTGTTTTTTTGTATTTGTGGTCAAACGCTAAACTGGTCGGCTGTCGGTTGGTGGTGCTAACCCTCACTTTGATCCCTACCCACTGCACCACCAACAGTCGGCCTACCGGTTCGCGTTTTTCCACAAACCTCTAATCTACCAGCCCGAAGCAGCTGTTTACCTGGATCTGTGAATGGGGTCTCCAACGTCCGAACGGTTGGAACAGGCAAACAAACGAAAAGAGTGGCCACTGAAAATTTTGGCTGGCCCTAACCCTCAGATGGAACCTTACCCACAGCACCACACACAGTCGGCCTACGGGTTTAGAGTTTACCATAAACCTTGAATGTACCATCCCGAAGTGGCCGTCTTCCCGGATGGCTTAAAGGGGTCCCCAACATCCTAACGTTCGGGACTGGCAAACAAACGCAAAGAGTGGCCACTGAAAACTTCGGCTGGCCCTAACCCTCACATGGAACCCTACCCCCAGCACCGCCAACCGTCGGCCTACTTGTTAGCTTTTGACTACAATCCTTGAATCTACCGGCCCGAATCGGCCATTTCCCGGATGGCTGAATGGGGTCCCAAAAGACCGAACGGTCGGAACTGGCAAACAAATGCAAAGAGTGGCCACAGAAAAGTTTGGCTGGCCCTAACCTTCACATGGAACCCGACCCACACCACCACCAACATTCGGCCTACGGGCTTGCGTTTTACCACAAACCTTGAATCTACCAGCACGAAGTGGCCGTTTTCCCGGATCGATGAATGGAGCCCCAAAAGTCCGAACGGTCTGGACTGGCAAGCAAACGCAAAGAGTGGCCACTGAAAAGTTTAGCTGGCCCTAACCCTCACATGGAACCCTACCCAAACCACCACCAACAGTCAGCCTACGCGTTTGCGTTTCACCACAAACCTTGAATCTACCAGCCCAACGCAGCCGTTTTCCCGGATCGCAGAATAGGGTCCCAAATGTCCGAACAGTCAGGACTGGTAAACAAAAGCAAAGAGTTTCCATTGAAAACTTTAGCTGGCCCTAGCCCTCACATGGAACCCTATCCACAGCACCACCAGCAGTCTGCCTACAGGTTTGCGTTTCACCACAAACCGTGAATCTACCAGCACGAAGCGGACGTTTTCCCGGATCGATTAATGGTGTCCTAGAAGTCCGAACGGTCGGGACTAGTAAACAAACGCAAAGAGTGTCCACTGAAAACTTTGGCTGGCCCTAACCCTCACATGGAATCCTACCCACAGCACCACCAACAGTCTGCCTTAGTGTTAGCGTTTTACCAAAAACCTTGAATGTACCATCCCAAACCGGCCGCTTTCCCGGATCGAAGAATGGGGTCCAAAAAGTCTGAACGGGCGGGACTTGCAAACAAACGCAAAGAGTGGCCACTAAAACTTTGGCTGGCCCTAACCCTCACATGGAACTCTACCCACAGCACCATCAACAATCGGCCTACCAGTTTGCAATTTACCACACACCTTGAACCTTCCAGCACGAAGCGGCCGTTTTTCCCGGATGGCCATTTTCCCGGATGGGCCCAGAAGTCCGAACGTTCGGAACAGGCAAACCAACACAAAGAGTGGCCACTGAAAACTTTGGCTGGCCTTAACCCTTACATGGAACTTTACCCACAGCACCACACACAGTTGGCCTACGGGTTTGCAGTTTACCACAAACCTTGAATGTACCATCCCGAAGCGGACGTTTTCCCGGATCAATTAATGGTTTCCTAGAAGTCCGAACGGTCGGGACTAGTATACAAACGCAAAGAGTGGCCACTGAAAACTTTGGCTGGCCCTAACCCTCACATGGAACCCTACCCACAGCACGACCAACAGTCGGCCTACGGGTTTGCGTTTTACCACAAACCTTGAATCTACCAGCCCGAAACTGCTGTTTTCCCGGGTCGCTGAATAGGGTCCCAAAAGTCCGACCAGTCAGGACAGGTAAACAAACGCAAAGAGTGTCCATTGAAAACTTTGGCTGGCCCTAGCCCTCACATGGAACCCTACCCACAGCACCAGATACAGTCGGCCTACGGGTTTGCGTTTAACCACAAACCTTGAATCTACCATCCCGAACCGGCCGTTTTCCTGGATGCCTTAATGGGGTCCCAAAAGTCCAAACGTTCTGGATCAGCTAACAAATTCAAAGAGTGGCCACTGAAAACTTTGGCTGGCCCTAACCCTCACATGGAACCCTTCCCACAGCACCACCAACATTCGGCCTACGGGTTTTCGTTTTATCACAAACCTTCAATCTACCAGCCCGAAGCGTCCGTTTTCCTGGATCGCAGAATGAGGTCCCAGAAGTCCGAACGGTCAAGCCTGGAAAACAAACAAAAGGAGCGGCCACTGAAAACTTTAGCTGGTTCTAACCCTCACATGGCACCCTACCCACAGCACCACCAAAAGTCAGCCTACGGGTTTGCGTTTTACCGCAAACCTTTAATCTACCATTCCGAAGCGGCTGTTTTCCGGGATCTATGGCTGGAGACCCAAAAGTCCGAACGGTCGTGCCTGGCAAAAAAAAAATCAAAGAGTGGCCACTAAAAACTTAGGCTAGCCCAAACCCTCACATGGAACCCTACCCACAGCACCACCAACAGTCGGCCTACAGGTTTGCGTTTTACCACAAACCTGAGTCTACCAGCCCGATACTGCTGTTTTCGCGGATCGCTGAAGAGAGTCCCAAAAGTCCGAACAGTCGGGACTACCAACAAACGCAAAGAGTGTCCATTGAAAACTTTGGCTGGCTCTAACCCTCACAAGGAACTCTACCCACAGCACCACCAACAGTCCGCCTACGCATTTGAGTTTTACCACAAACCTTCAATCTACGAGCCCGAAGCGGCCGTTTTCCTGGATCGCAGAATGGGGTCCCAAAAGTCCGAATGGTCAGGCCTAAAAACAAACACAAGGAGTGGCCACTGAAAATTTTGGCTGGCCCTTACCGTCACATGGAACCCTACTCACAGCACCAGCAAAAGTTGGCCTACGGGCTTGCACTTTACCACAAACTGTCAGTCTACCAGCCTGAAGCGGCCGTTTTCCCAGATCTATGAAAGGGGTCCCAAAAGTCCTAACGGTTGACACTGGCAAACAAATGTAAAGAGTGGCCACTGAAAACTTTGGCTGGCACTAACCCTCACATGGAACACTACCCACAGCACCACCAACAGTCGGCGTACTGGTTTGCGTTTTACCACAAACCTTGAATCTACCAGCCCGAAGCTGTCGTTTTCCCGGATCGATGAAAGTGGTTCCAAAACTCCGAATGGTCAGGCCTGGTAAGGAAACGCAACGAGTAGCTTCTGAAAACTTTGGCTGGCACTAGCACTCACATGGAACCCTATCCACAGCACCACCAATAGTTGGACTACTGGTTTTCGTTTCACCGCAAACTATGAATCTACCAGCCCGAAGTGGCCGTTTTCCTGGATGGCTGAATGGTGTCCCAAAAGTCAGAATGTTCTGGTTTGGCAAACAAATTCAAAGAGTGGGCACTGAAAACTTTGGCTGGCCCTAATCCTCACATGGAACACTACCCACAGCACCACCAACAGTCGGCCTACAGGTCTGCGTTTCACCACAAACCTTCAATCTACCAATGGGATGAGGCCGTTTCCCTGGATGTCTGAATGGGGTCCCAAAAGTCCGAACGGTTGACACTGGCAAACAAATGTAAAGAGTGTCCACTGAAAACTTTGGCTGGCCCTAACCCTCACATGGAACCCTTCCCACAGCACCACCAACCGTCGGCCTACGGGTTTGTGTTTAATCACAAACCTTCAATCTACCAGCCTGAAGCAGCCGTTTTCCTGGACGCAGAATGGGGTCCCAAAAGTCCGAACGGTCAGGCCTGGAAACAAACACAAGGAGCGGCCACTGAAAACTTTGGCTGGTTCTAACCCTCACATGGCACCCTACCCACAGCACCACCAAAAGTCAGACTACGGGTTTGCGTTTTACGACAAACCTTAAATCTACCAGCCCGAAGCGGCCGTATTACTGGATGTCTCAGTGGGGTACCAAAAGTCCGAACGTTCTGGATTGGCAAACAAATTCAAAGAGGGGCCACTGAAAACTTTGGCTGGCCCTAACCCTCACATGGAACCCTACCCTCAGTACACGCAACAGTTGGCCTACGAGTTTGCGTTTCACCACAAACCTTGAGTATACCAGCCCGAAGCGGTCGTTGTCCCGGATCGATGAATGGGGTCCAAAAAGTCCGAACGGTTGGGACTGGCAAAAAAACGCAAAGAGTGGCCACTGAAAACTTTGGCCGGCCCTAACCCTCACATGGAACACAACCAACAGCACCACCAACCATCGGCCTACTTGTTAGCGTTTGACCACAAACCTTGGATCTACCAGCCCGAAGCGGCCATTTCCCAGATGGCTGAATGGGGTCCCAAAAGCCCAAACGGTCAAGACTGGTAAAAAAACGCAAAGAGTGGCCACTGAAAACTTTGGCTGGCTCTAACCCTCACTTGGAACCCTACACACAGCACGAACAACAGACCGCCTATGGGTTTGCGTTTTACAACAAACCTTGAATCTACCAGCCCGAAGCGGACGTTTTCCTGGATGGCTGAATGGGGTCCCAGAAGTCAGAACGGTCAGGCCTGCCATTAAAATTCAGCGAGTGGCCACTAAAAACTTTGGCTGGCCCTTACCCTCACATGGAACCCTTCTCACAGAAGCACCAACAGTCAGCCTAAAAGTTTCAGTTTTACCAGAAACCTTCAATATACCAGTCCGAAACGGCCATTTCCCGGATGGCTGACTGGGGTCTCAAAAGTCCGAATGGTCGGAACAGGCAAACAAACGCAAAGAGTGGCCACTGAAAAGTTTTGCTGGATCTAACCCTCACACAGAACCCTACCCAAAGCACCACCAGCAGTCGGCCTATCAGTTTGCGTTTTACCACAAATCTTGAATCTACCAGCCCAAAGCGGCCGTTTTCCCGGATCGCAGAATGGGGTCCCAAAAGTTCGAACAGTCAGGAATGGCAAATAAACCCAAAGAGTGGCCACTAAAAGCTTTGGCTGGCCCGAGCCCTCACATGGAACCCTACCTACAGCACCACCAACAGTCGGCCTACGGGTTTGCGTTGTACCACAAACTTTCAATCTACCAGCACGAAGCGGCCGTTTTCCTGGATTGATGAATGGGGTCCCAAAAGTCTGAACGGTCTAGACTGGAAAAAAAATGCAAAGAGTCGCCACTGGAAACTTTGGCTGACCCTAACCCTCACATTGAACCCTACCCACAGCACCATCAACAGTCGGACTACGTGTTAGCGTTATACCACAAACCTTGAATCTACCGGCCTGAAACGGCCATTTCCCGGATTGCTGAATGGGATCCCAAAAGTCCGAACGGTCGGCACTGGCAAACAAACGCAAAGAAGGCAACTGAAAACATTGGCTGGCCGTAGCCCTCACATGAAATCCTACCCACAGCACCACCAACAGTCGGCCTACGCGTTTGTGTTTTACCAGAAACCTCGAATCTACCAGATCGAAAGGGCCATTTCCCGGATGGCTTAACGGGGTCCCAAAAGTCCGAACGGTGGCGAATGGCAAACAAATGCAAAGAGTGGCCACTGAAAACTTTCGCTGGCCCTAACCTTCACATGGAACCCTACCCACAGCACCACCAACAGTTGGCCTACGCGTTTGCGTTTTACCATAAACCTTCAATCTACCAGCCCGAAACAGCCACTTCCCGGATGGCTGAATGGGGTCCCAAACGTCTAAACGGTCAGGACTAGCAAACAAACTCAAAGAGTGGCCACTGAAAACATTGGCTGACTTTAATCCTAACATGGAACCCTACCCACAGCACCACCAACAGTCAGCCTACGGGTTTGCGTTTTACCACAAACCTCGAATTTACCAGCCCGAAACGGCCAGTTCCTGGATGGCTGAATTGGGTCCCAAAAGTCCGAACGTTCTGGATTGGTAACAAACGCAAAGAGTGGCAACTGAAACCTTTGGCTGGCCCTAACCCTCACATGGAACCCTACCCACAGCACCACCAACAGTCAGCCTACATGTTTGCGTTTCACCAAAAACCTTGAATCTACCAGCCCGAAGCAGCTGTTTTCCCGGATCACAGAATGGAATCCCAAATGTCCAAGCGTTCTGGATTGGCAAACAAACGCAAAGGGTGGCCACTGAAAACTTTGGCTGGCCCTAACCCTCACATGGAACCCTACCCACAGCACCACCAACAGTCGGCCTACGGGTTTGCATTTTACCACAAACCTTCAATCTACCAGCCCGAAGTGGCCGTTTTCTTTGATCGGCGTATGGGGTCCCAACGTCCGAACAGTCAGAACAGGCACACAAACCCAAAGAGTGGGCACTGAAAACTTTGGCTGGCCCAAACCCTCACATGGAACCCTACCCACAGCACCACCAACAGTTGGCCTACGGGCTTGCGTTTTACCACAAACCTTGGATCTACCAGCCCGAACTGGCCGTTTCCCGGATGGCTGAATGGGGTCCCAAAAGTCCGAACGGACGGGACTGGCAAACAAAAGCAAAGAGTGGCCACTGAAAACTTTGGCTGGCCCTAACCCTCACATGGAACTGTAACCACAGCACCACCAACAGTCGGCATTAGTGTTAGCGTTTTACCACAAACCTTCAATCTTCCAACCCGAAGCTGCCGTTTTCCCGGATCGCAGAATGGGGTCCCAAAAGTCCGAACGGTCAGGCCTGGAAACAAACACAAGGAGCGGCCACTGAAAACTTTGGCTGGTTCTAACCCTCACATGGCACCCTACCCACAGCACCACCAAAAGTCAGACTACGGGTTTGCGTTTTACGACAAACCTTAAATCTACCAGCCCGAAGCGGCCGTATTACTGGATGTCTCAGTGGGGTACCAAAAGTCCGAACGTTCTGGATTGGCAAACAAATTCAAAGAGGGGCCACTGAAAACTTTGGCTGGCCCTAACCCTCACATGGAACCCTACCCTCAGTACACGCAACAGTTGGCCTACGAGTTTGCGTTTCACCACAAACCTTGAGTATACCAGCCCGAAGCGGTCGTTGTCCCGGATCGATGAATGGGGTCCAAAAAGTCCGAACGGTTGGGACTGGCAAAAAAACGCAAAGAGTGGCCACTGAAAACTTTGGCCGGCCCTAACCCTCACATGGAACACAACCAACAGCACCACCAACCATCGGCCTACTTGTTAGCGTTTGACCACAAACCTTGGATCTACCAGCCCGAAGCGGCCATTTCCCAGATGGCTGAATGGGGTCCCAAAAGCCCAAACGGTCAAGACTGGTAAAAAAACGCAAAGAGTGGCCACTGAAAACTTTGGCTGGCTCTAACCCTCACTTGGAACCCTACACACAGCACGAACAACAGACCGCCTATGGGTTTGCGTTTTACAACAAACCTTGAATCTACCAGCCCGAAGCGGACGTTTTCCTGGATGGCTGAATGGGGTCCCAGAAGTCAGAACGGTCAGGCCTGCCATTAAAATTCAGCGAGTGGCCACTAAAAACTTTGGCTGGCCCTTACCCTCACATGGAACCCTTCTCACAGAAGCACCAGTTTTCAGCCTAAAAGTTTCAGTTTTACCAGAAACCTTCAATATACCAGTCCGAAACGGCCATTTCCCGGATGGCTGACTGGGGTCTCAAAAGTCCGAATGGTCGGAACAGGCAAACAAACGCAAAGAGTGGCCACTGAAAAGTTTTGCTGGATCTAACCCTCACACAGAACCCTACCCAAAGCACCACCAGCAGTCGGCCTATCAGTTTGCGTTTTACCACAAATCTTGAATCTACCAGCCCAAAGCGGCCGTTTTCCCGGATCGCAGAATGGGGTCCCAAAAGTTCGAACAGTCAGGAATGGCAAATAAACCCAAAGAGTGGCCACTAAAAGCTTTGGCTGGCCCGAGCCCTCACATGGAACCCTACCTACAGCACCACCAACAGTCGGCCTACGGGTTTGCGTTGTACCACAAACTTTCAATCTACCAGCACGAAGCGGCCGTTTTCCTGGATTGATGAATGGGGTCCCAAAAGTCTGAACGGTCTAGACTGGAAAAAAAATGCAAAGAGTCGCCACTGGAAACTTTGGCTGACCCTAACCCTCACATTGAACCCTACCCACAGCACCATCAACAGTCGGACTACGTGTTAGCGTTATACCACAAACCTTGAATCTACCGGCCTGAAACGGCCATTTCCCGGATTGCTGAATGGGATCCCAAAAGTCCGAACGGTCGGCACTGGCAAACAAACGCAAAGAAGGCAACTGAAAACATTGGCTGGCCGTAGCCCTCACATGAAATCCTACCCACAGCACCACCAACAGTCGGCCTACGCGTTTGTGTTTTACCAGAAACCTCGAATCTACCAGATCGAAAGGGCCATTTCCCGGATGGCTTAACGGGGTCCCAAAAGTCCGAACGGTGGCGAATGGCAAACAAATGCAAAGAGTGGCCACTGAAAACTTTCGCTGGCCCTAACCTTCACATGGAACTCTACCCACAGCACCACCAACAGTTGGCCTACGCGTTTGCGTTTTACCATAAACCTTCAATCTACCAGCCCGAAACAGCCACTTCCCGGATGGCTGAATGGGGTCCCAAACGTCTAAACGGTCAGGACTAGCAAACAAACTCAAAGAGTGGCCACTGAAAACATTGGCTGACTTTAATCCTAACATGGAACCCTACCCACAGCACCACCAACAGTCAGCCTACGGGTTTGCGTTTTACCACAAACCTCGAATTTACCAGCCCGAAACGGCCAGTTCCTGGATGGCTGAATTGGGTCCCAAAAGTCCGAACGTTCTGGATTGGTAACAAACGCAAAGAGTGGCAACTGAAACCTTTGGCTGGCCCTAACCCTCACATGGAACCCTACCCACAGCACCACCAACAGTCAGCCTACATGTTTGCGTTTCACCAAAAACCTTGAATCTACCAGCCCGAAGCAGCTGTTTTCCCGGATCACAGAATGGAATCCCAAATGTCCAAGCGTTCTGGATTGGCAAACAAACGCAAAGGGTGGCCACTGAAAACTTTGGCTGGCCCTAACCCTCACATGGAACCCTACCCACAGCACCACCAACAGTCAGCCTACGGGTTTGCATTTTACCACAAACCTTCAATCTACCAGCCCGAAGTGGCCGTTTTCTTTGATCGGCGTATGGGGTCCCAACGTCCGAACAGTCAGAACAGGCACACAAACCCAAAGAGTGGGCACTGAAAACTTTGGCTGGCCCAAACCCTCACATGGAACCCTACCCACAGCACCACCAACAGTTGGCCTACGGGCTTGCGTTTTACCACAAACCTTGGATCTACCAGCCCGAAGTGGCCGTTTCCCGGATGGCTGAATGGGGTCCCAAAAGTCCGAACGGACGGGACTGGCAAACAAAAGCAAAGAGTGGCCACTGAAAACTTTGGCTGGCCCTAACCCTCACATGGAACTGTAACCACAGCACCACCAACAGTCGGCATTAGTGTTAGCGTTTTACCACAAACCTTCAATCTTCCAACCCGAAGCTGCCGTTTTCCCGGATCGCAGAATGGGGTCCCAAAAGTCCGAACGTTCTGGATTGGCAAACAAACGCAAAGAGCGGCCACTGAAAACTGTGGCTGGCCCTAGCCCTCACATGGAACCCTACTCACAGCATCACCAACAATCGGCCTACGGGCTTGCGTTTTACCACAAATCTTGAATCTACCAGCCCGAAACAGCCATTTCCCGGATGGCTGAATGGGGTTCCAAAAGTCCGAACGGTCGGGACTGGCAAAAAAACGCAAAGAGTGGCCACTGAAAACTTTGGCTGGCCCTAACCCTCACATGGAACCCTACCCACAGCACCACCAACAGTCGGCCTACGGGTTTGCGTTTTACCACAAACCTTGAATCTACCAACCCGAAACGGCCGTATTCCCGGATCGCAGAATGGGGTCCCCAACGTCCGAACGGATGGGACTTGAAAAAAAACCCTGAGTTTCCACTGAAAACTTTGGCTGGCCCTAACCCTCACATGGAACCCTACCCACAGCACCACCAACAGTCGGCCTACGGGTTTGCGTTTTACCACAAACCTTGAATCTACCAGCCCGAAACGGCCATTTCCTGGATCGCTGAATGTGGTCCCCAACGTCCGCACGGTTGGGACTCGCAAAAAAACCCTGAGTGTCCACTGAAAACTTTGGCTGGCCCTAACCCTCACATGGAACCCTACCCACAGCACCACCAACAGTCGGCCTATAGGCTTGCGTTTTACCACAAACCTCGAATCTACCAGCCCGAAACGGCCTTTTCCTGGATGGCTGAATGGGGTCCCAAAAGTCCGAACGTTCTGGACTAGCAAACAAACTCAAAGAGAGGCCACTGAAAACTTTGGCTGGCCCTAGCCCTCACATGAACCCTACCCACAGCAACACCAAGAGTCGGCCTACGGGTTTGCGTTTTATCACAAACCTCAAATCTACCAGCTCGAAGCGGTCGTTTCCCGAATGGCTGAATGGTGTCCCAGAAATCCGAACTGTCGGGACTGGCAAACAAATGCAAAGAGTGGCCACTGAAAACTTTGGCTGGCCCTAACCCTCACATGGAACCCTACCCTCAGCACCACCAACAGTCGGCCTACAGGCTTGCGTTTTACCACAAACCTTTAATCTATCATCCCGAAACGGCCATTTCCCGAATGGCTGAATGAGGTCCCAAAAGTCCGAACGGTCGGGACTGGCAAACAAACACAAAGAGTGGCCACTGAAAACTTCCGCTGGCCCTTACCCTCACATGAAACCCTTCCCACAGCACCACCAACAGTGGGCGTACGTGTTTGCATTTTACCACAATCCCTGAATCTACCAGCCCGAAACGGCCGTTTTCCTTGATCGCCTAATGGGGTCCCAAAAGTCCGAACGTTCTGGATTGGCAAACAAACGCAAAGAGTGTCCACTGAAAACTTTGGCTGGCCCTAACCCTCACATGGAACCCTACCCACAGCACCACCAACAGTCGGCCTACGGGTTTGCGTTTCACCACTAACCTCGAATCTACCAGCTCGAAACGGCCGTTTCCCGGATGGCTGAATGGGGTCCCAAAAGTCCGAACGGTCGGGACTGGCAAACAAACGCAAAGAGTGGCCACTGAAAACTTTGGCCGGCCCCAACCCTTACACGGAACCCTACCCACAGCACCACCAACAGTCGGCCTACACGTTTGCGTTTTACCACAAACCTTAAATCTACCAGCCCGAAACGGCCGTTTTCCTGGATCGCTGAATGGGGTCCCAAAAGTCCGAACGTTCTGGATTGGCAATTAAACGCAAAGAGTGGCCACTGAAAACTTTGGCTGGCCCTAACCCTCACATGGAACCCTACCCACAGCACCACCAACAGTCGGCCTACGGGTTTGCGTTTTACCACAAACCTCGTATCTACCAGCTCGAAGCGGCCGTTTCGCGGATGGCTGAAGGAGTCCCAAAAGTCTGAACGGTCGGGACTGGCAAACAAACGCAAAGAGTGGCCAATGAAAACTTTGGCTGGCCCTAACCCTCACATGGAACCCTACCCACAGCACCACCAACAGTTGGCCTACGGGTTTGCGTTTCATCACAAACCTTGAATCTACCAGCTCGAAGCGGCCGTTTTCCTCGATCGCAGAATGGGGTCCCAGAAATCCGAACAATCAGGACTGGCAAAAAAACGCAAAGAGTGCCAGTGAAAACGTTGGCTGGCCTTTACCCTCACATGGAACCCTACCCGCAGCACCACCAACAGTCGGCCTACGGGCTTGTGTTGTACCACAAACTTTCAATCTACCAGCACGAAGCGGCCGTTTTCCTGGATTGATGAATGGGGTCCCAAAAGTCTGAACGGTCTAGACTGGAAAAAAAATGCAAAGAGTCGCCACTGGAAACTTTGGCTGACCCTAACCCTCACATTGAACCCTACCCACAGCACCATCAACAGTCGGACTACGTGTTAGCGTTATACCACAAACCTTGAATCTACCGGCCTGAAACGGCCATTTCCCGGATTGCTGAATGGGATCCCAAAAGTCCGAACGGTCGGCACTGGCAAACAAACGCAAAGAAGGCAACTGAAAACATTGGCTGGCCGTAGCCCTCACATGAAATCCTACCCACAGCACCACCAACAGTCGGCCTACGCGTTTGTGTTTTACCAGAAACCTCGAATCTACCAGATCGAAAGGGCCATTTCCCGGATGGCTTAACGGGGTCCCAAAAGTCCGAACGGTGGCGAATGGCAAACAAATGCAAAGAGTGGCCACTGAAAACTTTCGCTGGCCCTAACCTTCACATGGAACTCTACCCACAGCACCACCAACAGTTGGCCTACGCGTTTGCGTTTTACCATAAACCTTCAATCTACCAGCCCGAAACAGCCACTTCCCGGATGGCTGAATGGGGTCCCAAACGTCTAAACGGTCAGGACTAGCAAACAAACTCAAAGAGTGGCCACTGAAAACATTGGCTGACTTTAATCCTAACATGGAACCCTACCCACAGCACCACCAACAGTCAGCCTACGGGTTTGCGTTTTACCACAAACCTCGAATTTACCAGCCCGAAACGGCCAGTTCCTGGATGGCTGAATTGGGTCCCAAAAGTCCGAACGTTCTGGATTGGTAACAAACGCAAAGAGTGGCAACTGAAACCTTTGGCTGGCCCTAACCCTCACATGGAACCCTACCCACAGCACCACCAACAGTCAGCCTACATGTTTGCGTTTCACCAAAAACCTTGAATCTACCAGCCCGAAGCAGCTGTTTTCCCGGATCACAGAATGGAATCCCAAATGTCCAAGCGTTCTGGATTGGCAAACAAACGCAAAGGGTGGCCACTGAAAACTTTGGCTGGCCCTAACCCTCACATGGAACCCTACCCACAGCACCACCAACAGTCGGCCTACGGGTTTGCATTTTACCACAAACCTTCAATCTACCAGCCCGAAGTGGCCGTTTTCTTTGATCGGCGTATGGGGTCCCAACGTCCGAACAGTCAGAACAGGCACACAAACCCAAAGAGTGGGCACTGAAAACTTTGGCTGGCCCAAACCCTCACATGGAACCCTACCCACAGCACCACCAACAGTTGGCCTACGGGCTTGCGTTTTACCACAAACCTTGGATCTACCAGCCCGAAGTGGCCGTTTCCCGGATGGCTGAATGGGGTCCCAAAAGTCCGAACGGACGGGACTGGCAAACAAAAGCAAAGAGTGGCCACTGAAAACTTTGGCTGGCCCTAACCCTCACATGGAACTGTAACCACAGCACCACCAACAGTCGGCATTAGTGTTAGCGTTTTACCACAAACCTTCAATCTTCCAACCCGAAGCTGCCGTTTTCCCGGATCGCAGAATGGGGTCCCAAATGTCCAAGCGTTCTGGATTGGCAAACAAACGCAAAGGGTGGCCACTGAAAACTTTGGCTGGCCCTAACCCTCACATGGAACCCTACCCACAGCACCACCAACAGTCGGCCTACGGGTTTGCGTTTTACCACAAACCTTGAATCTACCAACCCGAAACGGCCGTATTCCCGGATCGCAGAATGGGGTCCCCAACGTCCGAACGGATGGGACTTGAAAAAAAACCCTGAGTTTCCACTGAAAACTTTGGCTGGCCCTAACCCTCACATGGAACCCTACCCACAGCACCACCAACAGTCGGCCTACGGGTTTGCGTTTTACCACAAACCTTGAATCTACCAGCCCGAAACGGCCATTTCCTGGATCGCTGAATGTGGTCCCCAACGTCCGCACGGTTGGGACTCGCAAAAAAACCCTGAGTGTCCACTGAAAACTTTGGCTGGCCCTAACCCTCACATGGAACCCTACCCACAGCACCACCAACAGTCGGCCTATAGGCTTGCGTTTTACCACAAACCTCGAATCTACCAGCCCGAAACGGCCTTTTCCTGGATGGCTGAATGGGGTCCCAAAAGTCCGAACGTTCTGGACTAGCAAACAAACTCAAAGAGAGGCCACTGAAAACTTTGGCTGGCCCTAGCCCTCACATGAACCCTACCCACAGCAACACCAAGAGTCGGCCTACGGGTTTGCGTTTTATCACAAACCTCAAATCTACCAGCTCGAAGCGGTCGTTTCCCGAATGGCTGAATGGTGTCCCACAAATCCGAACTGTCGGGACTGGCAAACAAATGCAAAGAGTGGCCACTGAAAACTTTGGCTGGCCCTAACCCTCACATGGAACCCTACCCTCAGCACCACCAACAGTCGGCCTACAGGCTTGCGTTTTACCACAAACCTTTAATCTATCATCCCGAAACGGCCATTTCCCGAATGGCTGAATGAGGTCCCAAAAGTCCGAACGGTCGGGACTGGCAAACAAACACAAAGAGTGGCCACTGAAAACTTTCGCTGGCCCTTACCCTCACATGAAACCCTTCCCACAGCACCACCAACAGTGGGCGTACGTGTTTGCATTTTACCACAATCCCTGAATCTACCAGCCCGAAACGGCCGTTTTCCTTGATCGCCTAATGGGGTCCCAAAAGTCCGAACGTTCTGGATTGGCAAAAAAACGCAAAGAGTGCGACTGAAAACGTTGGCTGGCCCTTACCCTCACATGGAACCCTACCCACAGCACCACCAACAATCGGCCTACACGTTTGCGTTTTACCACAAACCTTAAATCTACCAGCCCGAAACGGCCGTTTTCCTGGATCGCTGAATGGGGTCCCAAAAGTCCGAACGTTCTGGATTGGCAATTAAACGCAAAGAGTGGCCACTGAAAACTTTGGCTGGCCCTAACCCTCACATGGAACCCTACCCACAGCACCACCAACAGTCGGCCTACGGGTTTGCGTTTTACCACAAACCTCGTATCTACCAGCTCGAAGCGGCCGTTTCGCGGATGGCTGAAGGAGTCCCAAAAGTCTGAACGGTCGGGACTGGCAAACAAACGCAAAGAGTGGCCAATGAAAACTTTGGCTGGCCCTAACCCTCACATGGAACCCTACCCACAGCACCACCAACAGTCGGCCTACGGGTTTGCGTTTCATCACAAACCTTGAATCTACCAGCTCGAAGCGGCCGTTTTCCTCGATCGCAGAATGGGGTCCCAGAAATCCGAACAATCAGGACTGGCAAAAAAACGCAAAGAGTGCCAGTGAAAACGTTGGCTGGCCTTTACCCTCACATGGAACCCTACCCGCAGCACCACCAACAGTCGGCCTACGGGTTTGCGTTGTACCACAAACTTTCAATCTACCAGCACGAAGCGGCCGTTTTCCTGGATTGATGAATGGGGTCCCAAAAGTCTGAACGGTCTAGACTGGAAAAAAAATGCAAAGAGTCGCCACTGGAAACTTTGGCTGACCCTAACCCTCACATTGAACCCTACCCACAGCACCATCAACAGTTGGACTACGTGTTAGCGTTATACCACAAACCTTGAATCTACCGGCCTGAAATGGCCATTTCCCGGATTGCTGAATGGGATCCCAAAAGTCCGAACGGTCGGCACTGGCAAACAAACGCAAAGAAGGCAACTGAAAACGTTGGCTGGCCTTTACCCTCACATGGAACCCTACCCACAGCACCACCAACAGTCGGCCTACACGTTTGCGTTTTACCACAAACCTTAAATCTACCAGCCCGAAACGGCCGTTTTCCTGGATCGCTGAATGGGGTCCCAAAAGTCTGAACGGTCGGGAATGGCAAACAAACGCAAAGAGTGGCCATTGAAAACTTTGGCTGGCCCTAACCCTCACATGGAACCCTACCCACAGCACCACCAACAGTCGGCCTACGGGTTTGCGTTTCACCACAAACCTTGAATCTACCAGCTAGAAGCGGCCGTATTCAAGGATCGATGAATGAAGACCCAAAAGTCAGAACGGTCAGGCCTGCCAAAAAAATTCAGCGAGTGGCCACTAAAAACTTTTGTTGGCCCTAGCCTTCAAATGGAACCCTACCCACAGCACCACCAACCGTCGGCGTACGGGTTTGCGTTTTACACCAAACCTTCAAACTACCAGCCCGAAAAGGTTGTTTTCCCGAATGGCTGAATGGGGTCCCAGAAGTCCTAACGGTCGGGCCTGGCAAACAAACGCAAAGAGTGGCCACTGAAAACTTTTGCTGGCCCTAGCCCTCACATAAAACCCTACCCACAGCACCACCAACAGTCGCCCTACGGGCTTGCGTTTTTCGACAAACCTTTAATCTACCAGCCCGAAGCGGCCGTTTTCCCGGATTGCAGAATGGGGTCCCAGAAATCCGAACAGTCGGGAGTGGCAAACAAACGCAAAGAGTGGACACTGAAAATGTTGGCTGGCTGTAACCCTCACATGGAACCCTGCCACAGCACTACCAAGAGTCAGCCCAAGGGTTTGCGTTTTACCACAAACCTCGAATCTATCAGCTCGAAACTGCCATTTCCCAGATGGCTGAATGGGGTCCCAGAAGTTCAAACAATCAGGAGTGGCGAACAAACGCAAAGAGTGGCCACTGAAAACTTTGGCTGGCCCTAACCCTCACATGGAACCCTACCCACAGCACCACCAAGAGTCGGCATACAGGTTTGCGTTTTACCACAAACCTTGAATCTACCAGCCCGAAGCGGCCGTTTTCCTGGATGGCTTAATGGGGTCCCAAATATCTGAACGGTCGGGACTGGAAAACAAACGAAAACAGTGGCCACTGAAAACTTTGGCTGGCCCTAACCCTAACATGGAACTCTACCTACAGCACCACAAATAGTTGTCTTACCGGTTTGCGTTTTACCACAAACCTTCAATATACCATTTCGAAGCGGCCCTGGATCAGTGAACGGGGTTCCCATCGTCCGAACGGTCGGAACAGGCAAACAAACGCAAAGAGTGGCCACTGAAAACTTTGGCTGGCCCTAACCCTCACATGGAACCCTACCTACAGCACCACCAACAGTCAACCTACGGGCTTGCGTTTTACCACAAACCTTCAATTTCTCACCCAGAGGCGGCCGTTTTCCCGGATTGCAGAATGAGGTCCCAGAAGTCCGAACGGTCGTGACTTGAAAAGAAATGCAAAAAGTGGCCACTTAAAACTTTGTCTGGCCCTAACCCTCACATGGGAACCCTACCCACACCACCATAAACAGTCAGCCTACCTGTTAGCTTTTTACCGCAAACCTTGAATCTACCAGCCCGAAGCGGCCGTTTTCCCGGATCGATGAGTAAAGACACAAAAGTTCGAACGGTTGGGTGTGGAAAAATGATTCCAGGAGTGGCCACTGAAAACTTTAGGTGGCCCTAACCCTCACTCTAAACCCTACCCACAGCACCACCAACAGCCGGCCAACGGGTTTGCGTTTTACCACAAACCTTAAATCTACCAGTCCGAAGCGGCCAATTTCCCGGATCGCAGAATGGGGTCCCAAAAGTCCGAACTGTTGGAACTGGAAAACAAACGCAAGAGTGGCCACTAAAAACTTTGGCTGACCCTAACCCTCACATTTAACTCTATCTACAGCACCACCAATAGTTGTCCTACCGGTTTGCGTTTCACCGAAAAGCTTGAATCTACCAACGGGAAGCGGCCGTTTTCCCGGATGGCTGAATTAGGTCCCAAAAGTCCGAACTTTCTGGACTAGTAAACAAATTCAAAGAGTGGGCACTGAAAACTTTGGCTGGCCCTAACCCTCACATGGAACCTTACCCACAGCACCACCAACAGTCGGCCTACAAGGTTAGAGTTTACCAAAAACCTTGAATCTGCCAGCCCGAAGCGGCCATTTCCCGGAATGCTGAATGGGGTCCCAAAAGTCCGAACGGTCAGGCCTGGTAAACAAACGCAAAGAGTGGCCACTGAAATTTTGGCTGGCTCTAACCCTCACACTGAACCCTACCACAGCACCATCAAGAGTCGACCTTAGAGTTTGCGTTTTACAACAAACCTTCAATCTACCAGCCCGAAGCGGCCGTTTTCCCGGATCGCAGAATGGGGTCCTCAGCGTCCGAACGGTCAGGAATGGAAAACAAAGGCAAAGAATGGCCACTGAAAACTTTGGCTAGCCCTAACCCTCACATGGAACCCTACCCACAGCACCACCAACAGTGGGCCTACGGGCTTGCGTTTTACCACAAACCTTCAATCTATTATTCTGAAGCGGCCGTTTTCCTGGATCGGTGATAGGGGTCCCCAAAGTCCGAACTGTCAGAACAGGCAAACAAACGCAAAGAGTGGCCACTAAAAACTTTGACTGTCCCAAACCCTCACATGGAACCCTACCCACAGCACCACCAACAGTCGGCCTACGGGTTTGCGTTTTACCACAAGCTTTCGAATCTACCAGCCCGAAGTGGCCGTTTTCCTGGATGGTTGAATGGGGTTCCAAATTCCGAACGGTCTAGATTGGAAAACAAACGCAAAGAGTGGCCACTGAAAACTTTGGCTAGCCCTTACCCTAACATGGTACCCCACTCACAGCACCACAACACTCTGACTACGGTTTTCCGTTTTACCACAAACATTCAATAACCAGCTCAAAGCGGCCGTTTTCCCGGATCGCTGAATGGGGTCCCAAAAGTCCGAACGGTCAGGCCTGGTAAACAAACGCAAGGAGTGGCCACTGAGAACTTTTGCTGGCTCTAACCCTCACATGGAACCCTACCCACAGCACCACCAACAGTCGGCCTACACGTTTGCGTTTTACCACAAACCTTAAATCTACCAGCATTAAGTGGCCGTTTTCCTGGATGGTTGAATGGGGTCCAGAAAGTCCGAACGGTCCGGAGTGGAAAACAAACGCAAAGAGTGGCCACTGAAAACTTTGGCTAGCCCGAACCTTCACATGAGACCCTACCCAAAGCACCATCAAGAGTCAACCTAGGAGTTTGCGTTTTACCACAAACCTTCAATCTACCAGCCCGAAGCGGCCGTTTTCCTGGATTGCTGAATGGGGTCCCAAAAGTCTGAACGGTCTGAACTGGCAAACAAACGCAAAGAGTGGCCATTGAAAACTTTCGCTGGCCCTAACCCTCACATAGAACCCTACCCACACCACCATCAAGAGTCGGCCTAGGCATTTGCGTTTTACCACAAACCTTCAATCTACCAGCCCGAAGCGGTTTTTTTCCCGGCTGGCTGAACGGGGTTCCAGAAGTCCGATTGGTCAGGCCTGGTAAACAAACGCAAAGAGTGGCCACTGAAACTTTGGCTGGCTCTAACCCTCACATGGAACCCTACCCACAGCACCACCAACAGTCACCCTACGGGTTTGCGTTTTACCACAAACCCTCAATCTACCATTCCGAAGCGGCCGTTTTCCCGGATCGCTGAATAAGGTCCCAAAAGTCCGAACGGTCAGGCCTGGTACACAAACGCAAAGAGTGGCCACTGAAAGCTTTGGCAGGCTGTAACCCTCACACTGAACCCTACCCATAACACCATCAAGAGTTGACCTAAGAGTTTGCGTTTTACCACAAACCTTGAATCTACGAGCCCGAAGAGGCAATTTCCCGGATTGCTGAATGGGGTCCCAAAAGTCCGAACCGTCAGGACTGGCAATCAAACGCAAGGATTGGCCACTGAAAACTTTGGCTGGCCCTAACCCTCACATGGAACCCTACCCGCAGCACCACTAACAGTCGGCCTACGTATTAGCATTTGACCACAAACCCTGAATCTACCAGCCCGAAGCGGCCGTTTTCCCGGATCTATGAATGGGGTCTCCAACGTCTGAAAGGTTGGAACAGGCAAACAAACGCAAAGAGTGGCCACTGAAAACTTTGGCTGGCCCTAACCCTCACATGGAACCCTACCCATGAAGAAGAGAGTGGATCAGGCCAAACTGTTTGTGTGAATTTACTTTATGTAGAATTAGAACTTGTAATATATGTTAATGAATTTGTGTTCATAACCAGTAGAATTCAGGGATAAACTAAGAAAGAAGTGACCAAAAGCAGATGAGACATGTCAAGACCCTAACGGGATTAACTTCTGTCTTGGAAATAATTAGAAGTGTAAGTCCTGGCACCACTGAGACAGCTGGGCACTGGGGGAGTGTAAACACCGGCACGAAAGGCAGGATGAGGCTGCCAGAACTAGCAGATAAGGGGAAGTTTTATTGCAAGGGTCCAATTATCCTCTATAACAAGGGGATGAAGTCATCAAGAGCAAGAAAGGTAAAAAGTTCAACCCTGAGGAAGACTTCGTTACTTCATCTGAAGACCCCCAAAGACCCCTGAACACATCCCCAAAAAGACAACTCCGCCCAGACTCCACCTGTTATGAATATGTATGTAAGGATGATGTAACCTACCCTTTTACTGTATAAATATCCTAACCCTTTCCCTTAACCCTTGGAACTCTTTGTCCAGCGCTAGCTGGGGGTTTCCCCGGATCCGAAAATAAATACCTTTGCTGTTTAAAGACTCAAACTCTGTCTCTAAACAGTTTTGCTTGGCCTTTTTTCGGCTTCACCCACAGCACCACCACCAGTCGGCCTACGGGTTTGCGTTTTACCAGAAACCTTAATCTACCAGCCTGAAGCGGCCGTTTTCCCAGATCGCTGAATGGGGTCCCAAAAGTTTGAACGGTCAGGCCTGGTAAACATACGCAAAGAGTGGCCACTGAAAACTTGGGCTGCCTCAAACCCTCACACTGAACCGTACCCACAACACCATCAAGAGTCGACCTTAGAGTTTGCGTTTTACCCAAACCTTCAATCTACCAGCCTGAAGCGGCCGTTTTCCCAGATAGCAGATTGGGATCCCAAAAGTCCGAACGGTCTGGACTCGAAAACAAACGCAAAGAGTGGCCACTGAAAACATTGGCTGGCCCAAATTCTCAGATGGAACCCTACCCACAGCACCACCAACAGTCGGCCTACGGGTTTGCGTTTTACCACAAACTTTTCAATCTACCAGCTGAAGTGGACATTTTCCTGGATGGCTGAATGGGGTCCCAAAATTCCGAACGGTCCGGATTGAAAAAATACACAAAGAGTGGCCACTGAAAACTTTGCCTGGCCCTAACCCTCACAGGGAACCGTACCCACAGCACCAAAAACAGTCGGCCTACGTATTAGCATTTGACCACAAACCTTGAATCTACTAGCCCGAAGTGGCTGTTTATCGGGATCGATGAATGGGGTCCCAAAAGTCCAAACGGTAAGGCCTAGTAAAGAAACACAAAGAATGGCCACTGAAAACGTTCGCTGGCCCTAACCCTCACATGGAACCCTACCCACAGCAGCATCAACAGTCAGCCTATCAGTTTGCGTTTTACCACAAACCTTGAATCTACCAGCCCGATGAGGCCGTTTTCCCGGATCGCAGAAGGGGTCCCAGAAGTCCGAACGGTCGGAACTGGCAAACAAACGCAAAGAGCGGCCACTAAAACCTTTGGCTGGCCCTAACCGCCACATGGAACCCTACCCACAGCACCCCCAACAGTCGGCCTACGGGCTTGCCTTTTACCACAAACCTTCAATCTGCCATTCCAAAGCGGCCGTTTTCCTGGATCGGTGATAGGGGTCCCACACGTCCGAACGATCGGAAAAGGAAAACAAACGCAAAGAGCGGCCACTGAAAATGTTTGCAGGCCCTAACCCTCACATGGAACCCTACCCACAGCACCACAAACAATCGGCCTACGGGTTTGCGTTTTACCACAAACTTTACAATCTACCAGCTGAAGTGGCTATTTTCCTGGATGGCTGAATGGGGTCCCAAAATTCCGAACGGTCCGGATTGAAAAAATACGCAAAGAGTGGCCACTGAAAACTTTACCTGGCCCTAAACCTCACAGGGAACTCTAACTACAGCACCACCAATAGTCGGCCTACTGGTTTGCGTTTTACCACGAACCTTAGATCTACCAGCCCGAAATGGCCATTTCCCGGCTGGCTGAAATGGGTCCCAAAAGTCCGAACGGTCGGGACTGGAAAACAAACGCAAAGAGTGGCCACTGAAAACTTTGGCTGGCCCTAACCCTCACATAGAACCCTACCCACAGCACCATCAAGAGTCGGCCTACGGGTTTGCGTTTTACCACAAACCTTGAATCTACCAGCCCGAAGCCGCCGTTTTCCCGGATCGGTGAACGGGGATTCCAGAAATCCGAACGGTCTACACTGGTAAACAAATGCAAAGAGTGGCCACCTAAAACTTTGGCTGGCCCTATCCCTCACATGGAACCCTCCCCACAGCACCATCAACAGTTTGCCTACCGGTTTGCGTTTTAACAAAAACCTTGAATCTACCAGCCTGAAGCGGCCGTATTCCCGGATCTTAGAATGGGGTCCCAAAAGTCCGAACGGTAAGGCCTGGTACTCAAACGCAAAGAGTGGCAACTAAAAACTTTTGCCGGCTGTAACCCTCACACTGAACCCTACCCACAGCACAACCAACAGTCGACCTAAGAGTTTGCGTTGTACCAAAAATCTTGAATCTACCAGCCCGAAGCTGCAATTTTCCGGATTGCTGAATGGGGTCACAGAACTCCGAACGGTCGGGACTGGCAAACAAACGCAAAGAGTGGCCACAAAAAACTTTGGCTGGCCCCAATAAGTCTGTCACGGTTAAACACTGGCCCGGCAATTAAACCGAATAACAGACGCTCTCTATTAATCTCTCTCTCCTTGATAAAGAAAGGAGAGAGAATAAGGGAGAGAGACTTATGGGTTGGAAACTAAACTACACAACTTTAATGAACAGTAATGATAAATAGGAAAAATTACTAAATATATACAAATATACAGGAAAATGGAAACCACATTCCTCCCTCCTTTCCCCCAATAACTCTCACGTCACCACCGAGGCTGTAGGGCAGCCCTGGGAAAGTCCAGGCTGGACTCCTGGAGTCGGCAGCAGTCGGGAATCGGAGGCAGGAACACACAGATATGGGCTGGCACGGATCAGGACCACAGGCAGACGAACGGACAGGATCCTTCCAGGATGCCGGGTGAAGGAAGGGAGGAAGGGAAATCAGGAAATCCAGAAGTCTGGAAATCAGGAAATCCGGAAAAGATCTGGCTCGGCCCTCGTGATGCCTCAAACATATACTGAGTGTGACGTATATGGGATGGAATACTCTGTTTGGTCAATTCTGGCATCTATCTTGTCCGTTCCTCCCCAAAGGAGGGCTCAGGTGGGACCTCTGTATCCTCCTGGACGGTAAAATGTTTTCCTCAGAGCTGAGCAGTGTCCTTGGCTCTGCATACCAGTCTCTAGCAGTAACTATAAACATCAAGTGTTATCAATCATAGAATCATAGAATCATAGAATCATAGAATTGGCTGGGTTGGAAGGGACCTCAGAGATCATCGAGTCCAACCCTTGAACCACCGTTGCGGTTGCTAGACCATGGCACTGAGTGCCACATCCAGTCCTTTTTTAAATATCTCCAGGGACGGAGAATCCACCACTTCAGTGGGCAGCCCAATCCAATGACGGATCACTCTTTCCGTAAAGAAATTCTTTCTAATATCTAACCTAAACTTCCCCTGGCACAACTTAAGTCCAATCCTAGAAATACACACTGTCTGAGAAACTTGCTGTTAACTTCAGCAAGTGCAGCTACTTACAAGAGACTTAGCTAAAAGTAAAAGTACAAAACAGAAAATCACCTTTATCCTGGCCCAAACCAGGACATTCCACCCCTTATTCCATACCATTTGCGTCGCTCCAATCATTACTATCTCTTATCCTTAAACATATCTATACACAAATTACTATTACCTCTCTGTGCTAAAATTCACTAAGTAATTCAGTCTACAATTGCAGATGTTCATTTATTGTAGCAGATTCTCAAAAGAAGGACCAGTCTTCACAGTTCATGTCCTTGGTCCACAAGTTGCAGGTTGCAGATGGTAATTTCAAGGAAGTTACTGGATGCCAGCCGATGAACCTTGTTCTGGCTTCATCACCAAAAAATCATCCTGAAAAACACTCATAGAACACTGTTAGTTTATGCAACAGTTCACATAACAGTAGTTATGGTGGGATACAAGTTCATGACTCCCAAAGGGTCTATGCATCACTGATTAAGCTAGACAAGCAGAAATTAGGAATTCTCACCTAGTGTGAGATTCCCTTGTGGTACACATTGTACTTCTCCATCTTTCATCATCACCCACCAAGTGTGTCCAGGCCCTTGAGCGAAAGCAACCCCACGGATGGGTTTGCCTTTGCCCGAGGAAGGATAAATCCAAACTGTTTTCCCTAGCAGATTCTTCTCATGCACCACAGGCACTTTGTCCCCATCTACTGTGTGTAGAAGATCTGACTGAGCAGGACCAGCTCGATTGATGGAACCCCTGGTATTAACTAACCAGGTAGCTTTTGCCAAGTGCTTGTCCCAGTTTTTGAAAGTTCCACCACCAATTGCTTTTAAGGTAGTTTTTAACAGACCATTGTACCTTTCAATTTTACCTGAGGCTGGTGCATGATAGGGGATATGGTATATCCACTCAATACCAGGTTCTTTGGCCCAGTTATTTATGAGACTATTTTTGAAATGAGTTCCATTATCTGACTCAATTCTCTCTGGTGTACCATGTCTCCACAAGACTTGTTTCTCTAGGCCCAGGATAGTGTTCCGGTCTGTGGCATGAGGCACAGGATATGTTTCCAGCCATCCTGTACTTGCCTCCACCATTGTAAGCACATAGCGCTTACCCTGGCGGGTTTGAGGCAATGTGATGTAGTCGACTTGCCAGGCCTCCCCATACCTATATTTTGACCATCTCCCTTCATACCATAGAGGTTTCAACCTTTTAGCTTGCTTAATTGCAGCACATATGTCACAATCGTGGATAACCTGCATAATAGAGTCCAAAGATAAATCCACCCCTCGGTCACGAGCCCATCGATATGTTCCATCCCTGCCTTGATGACCTGAAGCATTGTGGGCCCATTTGGCCAAAAAACAGTTCACCTTTATGGTCCCAGTCCAGATCTATTTGGAACACTTGAGCAGCCTCATCTGCTCGTTGGTTGTTTCGATGTTCCTCGGTAGCTCGATATGAAGGTGCATGGGCATCTACGTGACGCGCTTTTACATCAAGTTTCTCTAACCTAGCAGCAATGTCTTTCCAGAGTTCAGCAGCCCAGATAGGTTTATCTCTATGTTGCCAGTTGTTTTGCTTCCACTGCTTTAACCAACCCCATAAGGCATTTGCTACCATCCATGAGTCAGTATAGAGATAAAGTCTCGGCCACTTTTCTTCTTCAGCAATGTCCAAAGCCAATTGGATGGCTTTTACCTCTGCAAATTGACTTGATTCACCATCTCCTTCATCTGTTTTTGCAACTAGTCGTGTAGGATTCCATACAGCAGCTTTCCACCTTTGATGGCCTCCTACCAGACAACAGGATCCATCAGTGAAAAGAGCATATTGTTTTTCATTCTCTTGCAGTTGGCCATATGGTGGGGCTTCTTCAGCCCGTTTTACTACTTTTTCTGGTGGCATTCCAAAGTGTTTGCCTTCTGGCCAATTTGTTATTGCTTCTACAATTCCTGGACGATTAAGTCTTCCTATCCTAGCTCTCTGTGAGAGTAAAGCAATCCATTTACTCCAGGTAGCATCGGTAGCATGATGGGAAGATTCTCTACCTGTGTACATAAAACCCAGTACAGGTAATCGTGGCACTAGGAGGAGCTGTGCTTCAGTACCAATCACTTCTGAAGCAGCTCTAACTCCTTCGTATGCGGCCAATATCTCTTTTTCAGCAGCTGTGTAGTTGGCTTCGGAGCCTTTGTAGTTTCGACCCCAAAATCCCAGAGGTCGGCCTCGAGTCTCTCCTGGAGCTTTCTGCCAGAGGCTCCATGAAGGACCATCACCTCCATCTCCGGTGTAAAGAATATTTTTGATGTCTGGCCCTGTTCGAATTGGTCCAAGGGCCATTGCCTGCACAATCTCCTGTTTAATACCCTCAAAAGCAGCTTGTTGTTCTGAGCCCCATTTAAAGTCTTTCTTCTTCCGAGTAACCTCATAGAGAGGTTTCACAATCTGATTATAAAAAGGAATATGCATTCTCCAGAAACCAACAGTTCCTAAAAAGAACTGTGTTTCCTTTTTGGTAGTTGGTGGGGCCATAGCTGTTATTTTGTTAATCACGTCCATTGGGATGTGGCGACGTCCATCTTGCCACTTAACTCCCAGAAACTGTATCTCTTGTGCAGGTCCCTTGACCTTGCTCCTTTTAATAGCAAAACCAGCCTCTAGGAGGATTTCAATTATCTTCTTACCTTTCTCGTAGACTTCCTTTGCTGTGTCACCCCACACAATGATGTCATCGATGTACTGTAGATGTTCTGGAGCTCCACCCTTTTCCAAGGTATCACGGATCAGTCCATGGCAGATGGTAGGACTGTGTTTCCACCCCTGGGGCAGTCGATTCCAGGTGTACTGGAAACCTCTCCAGGTGAAGGCAAATTGTGCTCTGCAATCTGGTGCTATAGGAATAGCAAAAAATGCATTAGCAATATCAATAGTAGCATACCACCTGGCTGCCTTTGACTCCAGCTCATACTGAAGTTCTAGTATGTCCGGCACAGCAGCACTTAGTGGCGGTGTAACCTCATTCAGGGCACGATAGTCCACTGTCAGCCTCCACTCTCCATTAGGCTTTTTCACGGGCCATACAGGACTGTTGAAGGGTGAATGAGTCTTGCTGATCACTCCTTGGCTCTCTAGTTGCCGGATCAGCTTGTGAATGGGGACCACAGCATCTCTGTTGACACGATATTGTCTACGATGCACTACTGAAGTAGCAGTTGGCAGACGCTGGTTTGTAGTCCTCAGCAACCCCACTACAAAGGATTTATCTGAAAGGCCAGACAAAGTATGCAACCATTCTGCATTCTCAGTCTTAATAGCTGCAGTACCAAAGGACCAGCGGTACCCTTTCGGGTCCTCGAAATCACCTCCCTTGAGGTAGCCTATGCCAAGGATGCACGGAGCATCTGGACCAGTCACTATTGGGTGTTTATGCCACTTTATTCCAGTGAGGCTCACATCAGCCTTCACAATAGTCAGTTCTTTAGATCCCCCCGCCACTCCAGAAATAGTGACGGAGTCTGTGCCTTTCTGATTCGATGGCATTAGGGTGCACTGTGCACCAGTGTCCACCAAGGCTTTATACTTTTGTGGCTCTAATGTGCCAGGCCATCGAATCCACACAATCCAATAGATTCGGTTGTCCCTGTCCTCCACCTGGCTGGAGGCAGGGCACCTCTAAGCTTGAGCACATACAGCATTGTCAGTATGTGCATTACCGGAGCTTGCATCCCCAGTACTCACACCTGATGTGCAGGGATCTTGAGTCACCAGCATTTTTTGGATTGGGTAACTCTACACTGGAGACTTGAGCAGCCATCTTTTTAGAAGGACCTCCTTTTGCCCTCGGCTTACTTATCAACTCAAACACTCGGTCCTGTAGGGCAGCAGTAGGTTTCTTGTCCCACTTTTTCATGTCCTCTCCACACTCACACAGGATCGCCCATAGGGTCCCTCTTGCTGATTTCTGTTTCTCTCAATTCTGTCTCATAGGAGGGCGTCTCCTCTTAATGGCTGCAATGCGGTGTCCTCCATCTGTCTGAGGAGAAAGGGGTGAATGCCATTCCTCAGATGCTCTCTTGATAGCTGAGACCCAGGCCCGACAAGGGGCTATGACAGCATCTTCACACTCTCGTACAGTTTTAATCACATCACCCACAGTTGCATCTACCTCTGCAGGAACCCATAGCATTACTGATAGTGTATGATTAACAGGTGGTGGTGCAGCATGCACGAACCTTTGCATCATAGGTTTAGGGCATGGTACGTGATAGGGATCTTCAATGTCATCATTATTATAGATCACATCTCGCACAGCCAATTCTTCGAGATACCTGATAGCTTTTCCAAGTCTGGCTGCTTTGATCTGTGGGCAGTCTATTTCCTCTTTATAGGGATATCTCTCCCTTACAGCTGACAAGAGTCATTTCCACAGGCTGGTAGTTCCAGCCTTTTCCCCAAATGCCCGATCAATACCTGCATCTTTGGCCAGGGATCCCAACTGCCTAGCTTCCTTCTGAGTTAATGTTATGGTAGCAACCCCCTCATTCCAGCATCGGAGTAACCAAGAGAGAAGTGGTTCACCTGAAAAACGGCTGTAATCTTTTCTCAGAGTACACAAGTCTCTCATGGAATAGGGCTGAGAAGATTCTGAGTCTGAGTCCTCATCTGATTCTGCTCTAGGGAATGCTCTACGAGGAGAGGCAGTATCAGTATCCTCTATTTCCTCTATCACCTGGTCATCTCGTTCAGACTTGGAAGGGTTAAGGCTCGCTTCTGATTTCCATTGTTTTCCTTTTCTCCTAGTTATAGGGTCAACAAGTAACTGTGTGGGCTGAGGGGGAGAGGCTGAGGTGTCTGCAGCAGTAGCAGCAGCAGGGCTTGCTTTCTGAGCAGCAGCAGTGTCTGTGGGAGTAGAGACAGCAACTGGAGCTGTAGCAGATATGCTGGCAATGCTCGCCGGCCTTATCTGAGTTGTGCCCTTGCGTGAGGGGGGGTGAGAAGCGGCTGCAGAGGCAGGAGTGGGGGTGCTCTCTTTACGAGATGTGCTCGTTCCCCTAGTTGTAATTGTCTTATTCCTCACCAATATATGATAGCACATGAAAATATTCACAGACACCTGAACAACAATGCGTACAAGAATCAGGAGGTTCAAAACTATAACAATCATAATGCCATTTTGACTAGAATCCATTGAACTCAGCCCAAGAGTGGTGTATTTCCTCAAAAGCAGGCTGAAAATGTAATTACCAACAAAGTTCTTAATCCTTCTATGAAACACCACTACACCATGCACAATGATATACATCAATATGGAGGACCATATTGCAACGATGGTTCTTAAGCATTTCTTACGGAAGAAAAACCACATATTAACAGCAATCCCAGCTGCGAAAAGACAGATCACATACCCTAAATACCAGAGGTACGGCACGATTGGTTTAATCTCCAACCCTGTGAAATTTCCAAAGAACAAGGTCTGATTCCAGCTCAGGAAAGCCATTCTTTCACTGGAGTTGGAATTCAAACTGTTCAGACAATTTGGTCAAAATTTAAACTGGACTCGAGCCAAGTAGCTCATGCCCCACATTGGGCGCCAATAAATCTGTCACGGTTTAACACTGGCCCGGCAATTAAACCGAATAACAGACGCTCTCTATTAATCTCTCTCTCTCCTTGATAGAGAAAGGAGAGAATAAGGGAGAGAGACTTATGGGTTGGAAACTAAACTACACAACTTTAATGAAACAGTAATGATAAATAAGTAAAATTACTAAATATATACAAATATACAGGAAAATGGATACCACATTCCTCCCCCCTTTCCCCCAATAACTCTCACGTCACCACCGAGGCTGTAGGGCAGCCCTGGGAAAGTCCAGGCTGGACTCCTGGAGTCGGCAGCAGTCGGGAATCGGAGGCAGGAACACACAGATATGGGCTGGCACGGATCAGGACCACAGGCAGACGAACGGACAGGATCCTTCCAGGATGCCGGGTGATGGAAGGGAGGAAGGGAAATCAGGAAATCCAGAAGTCTGGAAATCTGGAAATCCGGAAAAGATCTGGCTCGGCCCTCGTGATGCCTCAAATTTATACTGAGTGTGACGTATATGGGATGGAATACTCTGTTTGGTCAATTCTGGCATCTATCTTGTCTGTTCCTCCTCAAAGGAGGGCTCAGGTGGGACCTCTGTATCCTCCTGGACGGTAAAATGTTTTCCTCAGAGCTGAGCAGTGTCCTTGGCTCTGCATACCAGTCTCTAGCAGTAACTATAAACATCAAGTGTTATCAACCCTAGAAACACACACTGTCTGAGAAACTTGCTGTTAATTTTCAGCAAGTGCAGCTACTTACAAGAGATTTAGCTAAAAGTAAAAGTACAAAACAGAAAATCACCTTTATCCTGGCCCAAACCAGGACAGAGAAAGACTTTCCAGCTGACACAGTAACTGAGAGGAATGACATTCCTAACCTTAAATCTAACTCTGACCCTAAACCTAAAGAACGCTATTTTTATCCTTACTTTTAAACCTATCCCTGACCCGAAACCTTACACTAACTCTAACCCTAAACTGTAACTCTATTCCAAAAGCCTAACTCTATCCTGAACCTAATTCGAAACCTATCCCTAAACAGAAATTTAACATTTGAGCCATGAATGATGATCCTAAACCGATCCCTTACCCAGAGCATATTAAGCAAAGGAGTACATCTAATCTGCCGAGTTGGCCGAAAGTGCTTCTCTCTCTGTAAACAGGGACAGGGAGCATTTCTTATGCTCTGATACTCTCCAGATTTCGCTTCTCGGCTTCACTTTAAAATACCTTCCAACATCACGTTTCTTGAAAAAAAAACTGCAAGAGAGCTAGAAAGCTGTGACACCCTCAAATTTTAAAGCAGATGTGAATATACTTTCGCGTTTCCCTTGACTTGTGGAGAAGTGAAACGAGTCTCTTTTTCAAACTGGCTTCCTTTCGTTTCTCAAGAGCCCAAAGGTCTTTTGCATAACGCAGCAGAGCTGAACCGATTTCGGTGCATGGAAAAGATCTCACAGTACAAAACTGGGTCTAGGAATGAGAGCTATCCCCATCCATTTTGATGCCCGGATAGTTTGGAAATGCTGTTCTGTTTCCAGATTTTGCCTCTCATCTTCATTTGAATGCTTGTAATCATCAAGTTTCTTGAAATAAAAGTTGAAAGAAAGAGTTATCAGCCTAAGAGACCAGGAAACATCCAAGAAATAGATGTGTAATTCGGTCTTGGGTTTCGCATTTCCTTGGGAAGATATTACACGCGATAATTAGTGCCTCTGGGCTCCTGGTTCCACTGCCTTTGCAACATTTCCAAGGCTTGTTTTTACTCTTTTAAAGAAAGAGAACTTATGGGAGAAACACTTTCCAGTTGACACAGTAACTGAGAGGAATGACATTACTACCCCTAAATCTAACCCTAAACCTAAAGAATGCTATTCCTAACCTTAACTTTAAACCTATCCCTATCCCTGACCCTAAACCTTACACTAACTCTAACCCTAAACTGTAACTCTAATCCAAAAGCCTAACTCTAACCTAAACCTAATTCGAACCCTATCCCTAAACAGAAATTAAACACAAATGCTATGAATGATATTCCTAAACCGATCCCGAATCCAGAGCATATTAAGCAAAGGAGTACATCTAATCTGCCGAGCTGGTTGAAACTGCTTCTTTTTCTCTAAAAAGGGACAGGGTGCAATTCTAATGCTCTGATACACTCCAGATTTCGTTTCTCGGCTTCACTCTGGAATACCTTCCTACATCCCGTTTCTTGAAAGAAAAGCTGCAAGAGAGCAAAAAAGCTGTGGCACCCTCAAATTTTAAAGCAGATGTGAATATCGTTTCACGTTTCCCTTGATGTGGGGAGATGTGAAACGAGTCTCTTTCTCAAACCAGCTTCCTTTCGTTTCTCAAGAGCCCAAAGGTCTTTTGCAT